>WNWU01000043.1:6199408-6248941 GCA_012654045.1 Ptyas mucosa | reverse complement strand
TATATATATATATATATATATATATATATATATATATATATATATATGTACCATGCTTAGGGCCAGGCAAATGGGTGCCATGCCAATATCAGAGAAAATGCAGGAGTAATAGCTATAGTGGTATGGTCATGTACTATGAGCAACACCCAACATTGTTGCCTATATCACCTTCCACTTTAATATAAATAGCAAGCATCCATGTGGAAGGCTGAAGCAAAGATGGTGAGATACAATAAATGCGGACATGAAAAAAGCCCATTTAGATCTGGATATTGTGCTAGATCAATACAAGATGGCACTTGTTGATTCAAAAAAGCAGACCTCCCACCTGCTGGAAAGTGCGAGGAGGAGGAGAAGGAGGAGGAGGAGGAGGAGGAGGAGGAGGAGGATATGACCATGTGTCATGACCCCATTGGAGCCCAGTTCAGAGAAGGCATTAGAACTGGGACCATTCAACAGGGATGGCATGTCTCCCTTGGCATGTTTGGAGAGGCCAAGGGATGAGCACAATGTTGTCCCAGGTCCCTCAGGCACTGGGGGAGGTGGTCGACCAGACGGAGAGCTGCCTGCCTTTACAGACACAGGAGAGGATTTACCGCTGACAGGCAGTGGTGCTGATAGGCAGCAGATCCCCGCTGAAGTGGGGATCCACTCATCTCCACTCGATCCAAGGGCATGGAAAACAGAATGTAGGTAAGCTCAGAGAAGGGTTGCAAGGCTACTCAGGAGACGTTCACTCTGCCCCATCTCACAAGGAACATCTGGAGTTGAGTGATTTAAGGAGAAGCTATGGGGAGTTAGTCTTCAGTAGGAACAATAGTTTATTTTGGATTACACTCCACCTGCCTTTTTGCCTTGCCTTGTGGACTGCCTTTGTCCTTTTCTTTGCTTTATCTTTAGAACTGCCTTTGTCTTGTTCCTTATTGTTGCTCTAAGGACTGTCATTTGTCTTATGCCTGGACTTTGCCATGTGGGCTTTCCTGGTAACATATGGGCTGTTGTTTGGGGGACTGAGGGTGACTGCCTTCAGGGTAGCGTGGGGTGGAGACTTATTGGTCATTGGATGGCCATTTGCTGAAACATTTATTGAGAGCAATAAAGGACTCTCTAGAGGCCTGCCTTGCCTTTCCCACCTGGGTCAGAACATCATGCTTAGGGCCAGGACTACTGTTGTACATATGGAAAGGCACAACAGCTAAGTTGGAGGATACTTCCTTCCTCAATGAAGATAAACAAGTACTGCATCCATCATTGCTGGTTTCCTCCATATACTCAGATTTTGTAATACATCTCAGCATGACAGCCAGAATTCTTTTTAAAGCCAAAAAATGTATTTAAGAAATCTCTAGTGGGGGAAGATTGATTAACAACACCACATTTGGATGGAAGTACCTACATTTCTGCCAAATCTTCCATCAATCCAGTGAGATGGATCTTTGAGATTTGCTACCTACAGCTGGGTTAAATAATAGTTTATTGCAAGACAGATCCCCTGGGCAGAATGGTCAATATCACATTTGGATGAAACAAGTTATGCACAGGCTTTTCTAATATAAACAAGTGAAATACGAAGGTAGAAAAAGCTACAGCTAACAACTGAGGACATTTCAGCTAACCATTTGCACACTTTGGCGGTTCTCGTTTTGAACGGAAACTTACTTCTATGTAAAGATCTTTAGGATGAGGGTATACACTCAGATAAGTGCAAGAAGTCCAATAATACTTGAACCACTCCTAAGAACATAGGGAATATAATGACTACAAGGAACCAGGGATCACAGATAACTATCAAAGTGAACACAGTTCAAAACCTTCTCTTTACAGTGTTTGAGAGTTTAGGCAGGTTTTCAAGGAGATAAATGAAGCCTTCCAAAGATGTAAGGCAGCATTATAATCCTTTTTTTAAAAAAAAATTCTCCAAGAACTGGCTGGTGGAAGTTGTTCTTTTATAACATAACACAAATGCTTGATATGGACCTTAAGGCATCAAACGTTTTCTGTGTCTGAAATATATGGTCATACATCCACCCACACATTTCACAGTGCTTTTCAGACCACAAAGCTAATTTAATCTGCTAATGTAGGAAACTTTAAAAAAAAAACCCTACTTTCAAAATAAGAGAAAAACTCTGGAGGGATAAAATGAAATAAAAAAGATCTTAACTATCCACCTCATTCTAAAGGAAGGAACTATTTTATTGAGAGAAAGAAAGGATTCAAAAACAGGTGTAATTTCAGTAAGAGGATTAGATCTCTTATCCTATCAATTGTATATTTTCTGCTGTAGAAATGAAGAATAAGAGCTGAAGATGCTCACAATAGCAAGGTTAGTTTATATGAAACTATAGTGTCCACAGTTCCTAAATCATTACTATTATCCTTTCAGAGCAGAGGTGGTAAAGGATAGCCCTTTTATGACTTATAAACTTCAACTCTCAGAATTCCTGAACCAGCATGCTCCCTTTTATGACTTGCGGACTTCAACTCCCAGAATTCCTGAGCTGGCTCAGGAATTCTGGGAGTTAAAGTCCACAAGTCATAAAAGGGCCATTGTTCCCCACCCCTGTTTTAGAGATAGTGAACAGGATCTTTTGCTGAAATCAAAACTTCGCAAAAGAGTTTCCAATAATCAGAATCAAGACTAACACAAAATCGACATTCAACATTTTAACCTGTAAATCTAATGACCGGCATGTTCAGATATTCTTTTAAGTTTAAATAGACAAAAATAATCACAGCATTAGTTACTTGCTGAAGCTTCCAGTTTGCGTTTATGAGGTGGGTCTTCAATGATCCGGTTAATATCACCGCGGTTCTTTAGATCCACTGGTTTCTCCCATACTGACAATTGCATTGTAGGGTTGAAGAAGAAGACTCGATCATCTCCAGTCCAGACTATACACCTATTTCAATTAATAAACTAGGCTTAGAGAGAATTTCAGAAACAGTTCAGGAAAAATAAAATACTTGCATTGATGATTCACTATTACCGGTAGATGAACTATAATTTAATTCATAGGCCAAGATTCACACATTAAGCTAATGCTTAGCTTTGTTTTATTGAGCTATGTGAATCCAATCATTGCATCTTTAAATCTGTAGATTATGTCCTGCTGTTTTTTGTGACCATAGGTGTACTGAATAAGCTATAGCTAAACAAACAACTTTGTCAGTGGTGGGATCCTCCCGGTTTAATAACCAGTTCGATGATCGTGCAATTTAGTGTGCGGGTGTGCACAGTTTCAAGAAATCTTCACTTCCTAGTTGGAGGAGTAACACAGCTGATTCATGTGGCAATCTGCTCTACCGTGCAAATCAGCTGAGAAGATTAAGGTTGGAAAATAGCACGGGCAGGTGGGCCCATCTGAATGTCAGGACGAACCGATTCGCTCCCAACTGCTTGTCAGGAATATCGGTTTGCTTGAACCGGTCTGAACTGGTAGAATCCCACTCCTGCACTTTGTACACTGCTTGCCGTACAGGTAATTGTTTGTTATCTCATATTATTGTTCAGAACAATGGCAAGGAGATGAACTTTTCCACAATCAAAATTGACTTCTATAGGTTGTTAGTTTCTTAAGCAATGAAAATTTGCACATTACTGAGCAAACAGCTTTTTTTTGGGGGGGGGGGGGGTTTAACCAGTGGAATAGGAACAAAAGTCTTAATCACTTTCCCTGGTAAGAAAAGATTCCTCATAGCTACATTTCAATTACTTTAAAACTTTAGAAGGTAAACTGTGGCTCAGCCACATAACGCATAATTTGGAAGATAAGCAAAGCACCATGTGTCCTATAATATCTTTTATACTGATCTGCCATATAGCAGCAAGTTGCAATTTTATTTCAGACTAACAGCCTGAAATATTTTTTTTTTGCCCCTTCACAAATTGTTTCATGATTACTACACATATGTTAATAAAGTAGTATTCACAATTAATGTTACTTTAATGGCAATAATAGTTGAAAAATAAATACTGAGAGCAGATGGAATGTGGAGATCGAAAAATGAGTAACACATTGGAAACCCGAGATTCAGGATCCATGATATCAGCACAAATAGCTCTAATTAACACAAACACAATTAGATCTTACTCATTACAGGCTATAATTAATTTCATTGAAATTTATAACATACAATTATTTGAGAATTGCTGCACTCAGAACTGTCATCATCCTCATTGCATCGTTCATTTTTGATATGCTGATTCTTTATGTTTCCAACAACCAACTGTTATTTTGATAGTATAATTCAAATGAATACTTATTCCAACAAGGCTATTTGATTCTGGTATATGGAAGACTGTCTTGTTTTTTTGTTTTGTTTTCTGTTGTTTTCTGTTGTTGTTTTTTAAAAAAGAAAGATATATGAAAAATCTTAGAAAGTCTTAGAAAAAAGCGAGAATGTCTGAAATGTGGAAAGAATAACATAGTGATTAGTATAATACTTCTTTCCATCATTCACTGAATTAACAAGGGAAATGGGATTCCACTAATAATGTTTATACTAACTATTTGTTCACTAATACCATATATTCAGGGTTCTCACAGCTTTACAGGTCTTGCAAGTTAGTTGGCCTCTCCATAACTATAGATGTTTGCATCTGGAGATATCCGATGAGCCTTTATACTCTCATCAAATGTACTTATCTTCAAATGTGGAATCATATTGTTGATTTAAAGCTGATAGACTAAAATCATGGTCATGCAAAACACTTCCATCTGAACATTGGGACAAACCGGTTCGCTCCCAGCTGAATGTCAGGGCTACCAGTTTGCCCAAACCGATCTAAACCGGTAGAATCCCACCCCTACACTTTGTACACTGCTTGCCATACAAGTAATTGTTTGTTATCTCATATTATTGTTCAGAATAATGGCAAGGAGATGAACTTTTCCACAGTCCTATTTCTTCAATCAAAATTGACTTCTATAGGTTGTTAGTTTCTTAAGCAATGAAAATTTGCACATTACTGAGCAAACAGCTTTATAGTCATGCAAAACACTTCCAATTTATGTTAGTGTCTCTCTGTGTGTATGGTTTTGACAGATGAATCAATAGAAAGGCTGAGCACTGGAGAATTGATGCTTTCAAATTGTGGGGCTGGAGTAATCTCTTGAAAGTCCTTTGGATTGCAAATACTTTGGCCATCAAATGAGAAGAGAGGAGTCATTGGAAAAGATCCTGATGCTGGGAAAGACTGAAGGCAAAAGGAGAAGGGGGAAGCAGATGCAAAGAGTCAGACACAAGTTTGCAACTGAACAACAACAACATATGTATATAAAATAAACTGAGACAGAATTAGTGGAAAAGAAATTAATCTGAAAGCAAGTCACAAAGTTACACACAAATATGAATGCTTACTTTCAAACTTTAATTGTTGATTCACTAGAACAAAATTTAAACAACAGTAGTACTCCGGGAATTAAAAACCAAAGCTATTTTGTAAACATTGAACTCTGGAAAATAAAGATTTAAAAATATTTTGGGGAAATGATGTTGCATAAAATTTGTACAAAACATGAAGCCCGAGAGTGTTTATGGATGAAATAAGGCTTTATTTATTTATTAGTCATGTTTCTAGGCTGCCAACTGCCAGATGATTCTGGATGGCTCAGACTAAAAACACAGTAAAAAAAAATACAAGAGAGCATAAAATTTAACTGCCATACGGAAGGAAATCTCCAAAACACACACACACACTATACCTCAACAGCACTAAAAGAACCTGCCTGAACCAGCTAGACTGGAGATACCACAAGGAAGACAAGGTGAAGGCCATGTGGATTTCTAGTGCAATACTATTCAAAGAGCAAGTGCAATGATAAAGTTGGTCCACTCTGTAGTCCTAGAAGATGGGCCTGTTTAATCAATGGACCCAGAACAGGATCCTACTGTCTGAGTAAAGGATGAATAGATACAGTGAGAGACAATCAGTCCTTCAAATTATTAGGCCTTATACCACGGAGAGCTTTAGGTCATAACCAGTATCTTGACTTGCCTCTGAAAACCAACTACAACTTATGCTGTAGGGTTGTTACATAGCTACAATGCTTGCCCATCACTGCCCATGCTACTGTATTCTGTATATTCTGCATATTCTAGTTATTCTTCAAGGGCATCCTCATATAGAACAGGTTGTAGTAGTCCAACTGTAAGTAACTAAAGCATTAGCAACCATGAGGGACTCCTCTCTAAACAGGAATGGGCACAACTGGAATATAAACTGAACCTGTGCAAAGTCCTTCTTAACTATAGCTGACACCTGCTTGTCAATGGAATTTAGGAAGATTCCCCAAATTGTGCAAGGTTTGAGCAGGCAGTGGTTCTCTCACTCAGGATTAAAGGCGGGAAATCTCCCACTCAGGATTAAAGGCGGGAAATCTCCAGAACCAGGAGGACAGAAAACTGAAAGTTACCTGGTCTTGTCAGGCTGACCCTGAGATTTTTCCTCCCCATTCAGACTTTCAGACCTCCAAAAAACCTCCAGACTGTGTGGCAAAAATTTGACAGGATTGTTTGGTAGATAAGGGGTTAAATGTTCATCTGACTATCCTCAGCATACTGAATTGATGTATGATATTCCAAATGGATGGGTGACTTTTCCTGATGACCTCATGTAGGTGTTAAACAGGAGGGGTGAAAGTGTCAAGCCTTGAGACACCCCACAAACAGGGAGTTTGGGGTTTGATCTTTCTCCCCTTCTAATCAATACTGGCTGCAACTGGCTTTACAGAAAGAAATAAAGCTGTCATAACATTATGTTCAAATAAATCCCTATATTGTATATATGTGGACAAGTTAAAAGGAGATTAAGCAATGGGAAGATAATTTAATTATCACACAATAAATACTTTAATGACTTAATTCCATATTGAGGGAAATACCTAAAAAGAATTATTTGAAGCAATTTTTAATTACCTGCTGTGTAATATCTAATTTTCTATTTTGGAACTAAAAGTACAGAGGGGGAAATAGTGGGAGATTATCTTATTACAAATATGAATAATTTTAGTGTATGCTTCTTCCCTAACTGTTGTAATAACATTTAGAAGAAAAAAAAATCCTCCAGATCTTTTGTATTTTAGAGATATGACTCACAGTATATCTCACCAGTGTTGTTAATCATCTTCAAAAATGAACATGCACCACTAACCAAGCTTTTAGCTCACAGTAGATCACAGTCAAGTTGTAGAAAGCTTAAAGAGCAAGAAGCTAAATACCGTATATACTCGAATATAAGCCGAGTTTTTTAGCACATTTTTCAGGCTGAAAAAGCCCCCCTCAGCTTATATTCAAGTCACACAAAAAAAGCCTTTTTAAAAGAAAACAAATGAGTAGACCCGTGTCTGCAAAAATAGAAAAAACAGCCCTTTCAGCTTCAGTATAGGTTAATTACCATAAGTTGTTTTGAAGAGCCTCCCAACCCTCAGCTGATTTGTTCTCAGCTGTTTTGCTAGCTGCAAAGAGGTGCAGATATTTCCCCCCCCCCAAGCCATGCTGAAATGCGAAACTGAAAGTAAAGCAGGGTCTTGCTGCAACGTGACAAAATGAGGCAGAGAGAGATTTCTTTTTCTTTTTCCTCACCAAAAAAGTAGGTGCAAAACTGCAAACAATGGGAAATTTATGGCAAAAGAGGAGGTTCAAGATTTTAAAACACAAAAGAAAAAAAGCTCTATTTAACTAGGGAATTGTAATAATTGAGATATTATTAATTGTATATTGTGTTGAAAGCAGAAATGGTTAAGTTGTGGTTTGGAAGAATATATGGGGGAAATTATTTGGTTTATTATTATTGGTAAATATAATTAATTGATTTGTAAGAAATTGGATTGCATGGAAATAATTGGAATATTCATGTTCATATTGATTAATATACAAAAAAGATAGTTATATAACTAATTGATTTATATTAAAATGTTGAATTTGTATTGAACAACTGTAATATTACATAATTAACTAATGTGAGGATGGATATAAAAATAGATGACAATGGGAAGGGGTATAATATAGAATAGAAGTGAAAAATTGAATTTGATTAAGATTAGAGATGAGGATGAAGGTAATATTGTTTTTTAAAAAAAATAGATGAGGAATAAATATGGCAAAAAGGAAATATAGAAATTGTAAATTTAAGTGAAATGATTAAACACTGTTTAAATTTGTGAACCGGCCAAATACTCTGTTCAAAGAAAATACATTGTATGTTTGTATGTGGGTTTCTAATTATTGCTATTTATTCATATTTGTTCTCTTTTATTCTTTAAAGTTTAACAATTCATTCTTTATCTTGATAGCTTTATATTTGTTTGGGGTTGGTTTTCTTCCCTTTCATCTTTTTTATTGTACAGCAATCTTTCTCCTCAAACCTACCACCTCTCTCTTTGAGAAAGGGGGCAGAATGAGAGAGAGTGTGGGGGAGAGAGAGAGAGAAAGAGGGGGAGAGAGAAAGAATGAGAAAGAGAGGGGGAGAGAGAAATGGTGATAAGATAGGGCAAAAACAAAATGTGACGACAGTCGTAAGTTCGAGGACTGGTCACAAGTGCGAGGACCAGTCAAAAATTACTTTTTCAGCCCCCTGAGTAGTCCATATGCACAAAAGGACTACCCAGAGGGCTGAAAAAAGTGATTTCTCACAGGTCCTCACACTTTTGACCGGTCTTCGCACTTATGACTGGTCATCATTTATGCCCATTGTAGCATTTTTAACAACCATGTCACTCATTTCACAGCTGCTTCTCTTCACCATGGTGATAAGATAGGGCAAAAACATAAAATGTGAGGACAGTCGTAAGTTCGAGGACTGGTCACAAGTGCGAGGACCAGTCAAAAATTACTTTTTCAGCCCTCTGAGTAGTCCATATGCACAAAAGGACTACCCAGAGGGCTGAAAAAAGTGATTTCTGACAGGTCCTCGCACTTTTGACCAGTCTTTTTTTTATTTTGAAATTTACCAGTAGCCACTGCATTTCCCACCCCAGGCTTATACTCAAATCACTAAGTTTTCCCAGTTTTCTGTGGTAAAATTGGGGGCCTTGGCTTATATTCGGGTCGGCTTATACTCGAGTATATACGGTAACTATGAATGGAAGTATGCACACCAACAAGCTAGCATTTGAGAAGCATTGGGAGCAGGGGATACATTAATTTAATTTAAGTATTTATTATTTAATTCATTTAACAAAATATTAAATCACTGTCTTGGCTACAATAAATATCAAATGATAGAAAGCAAAGAGACTAAAACCTAGACGGTATATTGAACGCTACCAATAAACAATAAACAGATGTTATTGCCATCACTTACAATCAAGATTTTCCCTCACGTCAAGTATTATTTTTTTTCTGATCTTTTACTTTCTTCGCTTATCAAGTCCACTTGTCCAATAAAATTAGTTTTTTGAGGAAGGCAAGTGTAGTGAATCAGTGGGGGCTAACGTAAATTATACTGATTTAATAAAAGCCTCTGGGAACAATATGATTTGATATGGGGTTATCTATCCTCCAGAATCCAAATCAGCAGTCCTACAAGTTAATAATAACAATAGAGATTGTGCAAGGGATTTCTAGAGAAAGAAATGGCAGACAAAATATGATCTCAGCAAAGAATGAAGAGCTTTGTTCAAACTTCTCTGGACAAGAAGACTTGAGATCATCCACAAGTGCTCCACAAAATTGCTTCTTATGAAGAGATCTCAAGAGAGAATCCCAGGTGGGCTGAAAGCTCAAGGAGAAGAAGGAATAGTCATCTTGCTCAAATTTAGGTCAATCCCTTTGAAAAGACCTTACATTTGCCTGCTTCCTTTTCTAATTATCGTTGTTAACTTCTTTTCAATTATTAGAAATCTTGGATTGGCATATTTGATTGTACTGGGTGAGTTTTTCTTCAATACTCTGTAAAAAAAGTTTTAACTACAAGTTTAAGAACTTTAAAAACTTTTGGAATACATAGCAAAAGGGTGATTAAAACTTTGATATTAGAAAGTTACAAATGGATTAAGAATCAAAATAAATTTGAAATAAGATTTTGGAATTAACTAGAAGTAATTCTTCTCATGGGAAAATACTTTACTTTTATTTATTTATTTTTAAACATAAGGTAATTTTTTTAAAAAAAAATGGACCTTAGAAAGAATTAAAGATTTCAATTAAAGAAGAATTTAAAATTACAGAATGGAGCAAAACATTTTAAATGGACTCAGAAATTCATATTAATAGTGTCAACAAAGACTAAATCAGCGTCTTTGGAGTCAGTGTGTCTCAAAGATGTTATGGAAAAGTAACAAGTGTTACTTGACAAAATCAAGACTGAGCTGAAAGTGGGTTTAAAAGTATCTCATGAAAACAGATGTTACACTGGACATAGAAAACATGGCTGATGTTTTAAT
This sequence comes from Ptyas mucosa, assembly GCA_012654045.1. Lineage (NCBI taxonomy): Eukaryota > Metazoa > Chordata > Lepidosauria > Squamata > Colubridae > Ptyas > Ptyas mucosa. Next base: position 6,238,553 of record WNWU01000043.1, on the reverse strand, counting down.
AATTAAAAGGGATATTTAAAAAAAAGAAACCAAGAGAGTGATATGAATAATTTTAGTATATTGGATTTACAAAAGATGCTTTTATATTGGAGAATCTTGTGAGAATGGACAAAGGAAAATGAAATTACAGTAGATTTAGTTCTAGGGCCTTATTTGAATGGATTAAATATTAAAATTGTTAGAAGTAAAAGGAAAGAATATAAAGTTGATTTATTTGATCAAGATTAAAATACATTTGGTGTTATTTCTCATAGCCCTTAATGGACTTTTTTGACCATTTTTGCTGAAATTTTGCTCGATTTGTTTATAAATTATAAATGAGGAAATGCTAAGTTAAAATTGTTTTTATTTTTGTGTTGGAACTTGAAAATCAGTCTTTTTTTTCTGTTTCTCATTTTTTTTTCATTTTTGCATCTTTTTATTCTTTTATCTTTTTTTAAATTTGCATTAGGTTTTATTATTATCACTATAATCTTACATTGTATTAACAGATGATCACATTCTTTATAGCTGAGTTCTTCTTTTAGATGGAGTATAAAATCCAAGAGCAATGCAGGGATGCTTGAGGAATGCTGACTTGGCATATTCTGATAATACTTTTTCTGTACCTGCCAGATGGGGAACTATGGTATCAGTCATCCCCCAGCATTTAGGTGAATGGAGAGAGGCAAATATGTCATACATGCTCACTGGTCCTTGAACGAAATGTTTAAGCTATTAAGAGTTGGTTGCAACAAAATATCCACCTTTTCTATTTTGGAGAATGACTATTGTAATTCAAATTATTGTACTCATTTGATTACCACTATTTAATTACAAAAAATATTCTACTGTGAGCCTTTTCCACCCAGAAACCATTCGATTGTAGGAAGCTATGGAAGAAATATGTACATTATTCATAATTATAGATGTGAATCCAAAATAGGACAACAGGATTCTGAACACTTAGGGATAATGATAGGTATACAAGGCATTGGATTGACTTAGAAATAAGCCAAGTTATTTCCCAAATGATCCAGAAAATGGCTTGGTTCATTGCCAAGCCAAGCCAAGCCAAATTTGATTCTGTCCCTCTCAACATGTTTGATAGTCATAAATTGTTATGTCTCCCAGATGCCTGGTTGTTAAGTGTCAGCTTCATTCATTCATTTGCATGTGGCTAGAAAATATCTCTCCTGTGGAGCTCACAGTGAGTTAAATAAACAGGATGTACCTATTACAATGGATGGGGAGGAGCCCAGCCCTCAGATTGTATTACCGAGACCACATTCTACATATAGGTTTTGCTACAGGACCAGGTGTTTCGGGGGATGAAATAATTTAATTTTCTCTTTTTAGTTAATTAAGATAGGATAGACCAGGGGTGTCAAAGTGGCATCGTCATGGTGGTGTCACATGATGTATTGGGACTTTTTTCTCCTTCACTAAACCAGGTGTGGGCATGGCCAGTGCATGATGCATCCAGCCCACAGGCCAGGAGTTTGACAGCCCTGGGATAGACTATTTTATTTATTTATTTATTTTATTATTCATATTTCTATGCCGCCCACTCGCCAAGGACTCTGGGTGGCTTACACCAAAAACAGTATACTAAATAGCATATTGCCCCCAACAATCTGGGTCCTCATTTTACCCACCTCGGAAGGATGGAAGGCTGAGTAAACCTTGAGCCGGTGAGATTTGATCCGCTGATCTGCTGAACTAGCAGTCAGCTGAAGTAGCTGCAGTACTGCACTCTAACCACTGCACCACCTTGGCTCCTATCAGAATGAATAAGGAGATTTAAAGAAGCAGAAGCTCTCTAGAGCCACTTTCCCCCTTCATGTTTGACAGTATCTGAAAGGGATCTTAAAAAGGATTTCCTTTCCATGGTGTGTGAATAAGCAATGATGGAGAAATGTTCAACATTTGTAGGTGGGCCGACAATTCCCATGTGCCTGCCAAGTCCAGCCTGACAATGTCAGGGGCAAATTGAATTTTGCAAGTGGATATTGGAGAGATTTCATGCTTTTGACATCCTTGCTTGCAAATTGTTCCTGAGTCCAGAGAATATCTAAATAGAGACTTCCTGGTTTGTGGAAGCTGCCATTTTGGATCCAGGGTGCCTGTGAGTTGGAAAGAGTTAAAAATGAAACTCTGTTCCATCTTGGATTTTATTCTGAACCAGAGAGGAATCTGCAGATCTGCAGTTCTTGATTCTTCCAGCTTAGCTCTTTAAGGCAATTGTTATTGTAAATCAAATGCTTGAAAAGAATGAACATAAGCTTTTGACTATAACTTAAACAATGGAATGAGCCGTTGTGGAAGTGCTAATCTCCCCTTATGCAAAACAACCTGAAACAATGGAGAATGCAGATGAGCATTCCCTTGCACAATGATGGACTGTTTTTAGCTGCGTTTGACTCAAGATAAGTGAAAAATGTTATCTTCACTAAAAAAAAAATGTTTGCTTACACAGATAAGTGTCCTGAAGAAGCACTTCAGCTGAGCCTTAGAATTTTGCAGAAACAATTGGGAAGATCTTTGCATTCCTGAAAACATTAAAGCTGAATGCAGGAACCCACTAAACAGCAAACAGAAAGCATCTACTTGCTGACAAGGGCCTTGTAGTGCATTTTAATATGTATTTTGTTTTATTGCAAAAACATTCGCTTATAATTAGTGCTTGGGGCTCAAAGTAAGACAAAATGTACAAACCTGTAAAATTGCGGGGTTGTTAGAGATGTATTCAAAATAAGCTTGAAACTGCATACAGTTTAAATAAAACTCCTGAACACCTGCCTTTCAGAATCTTCCCCCTATTCATTTTTCTTCCCCATTCCTGAAATCCAAAAGTCTGGCCTACGTCACAGTTAGTTTCCATCTCCCCGGATGGATGGTAGTAGAATTCATTTCCAGCTACAAATACATTCATTGTGCGAACTGTTACCACTGGGCCAGCTGAAGCTTAGGCATTTATCTAATAAAAGCAAGGTAATAGCTGAAATGGAAATGGCCCATTTTCACATCTGACTGAAAGACCTAGTGAATGTCCCTGGAGAGGTGCTTAAAATGGATCCAAATGGCAGCTCCCTCTAGAAATCTCTTCACTTTCCCATTACTAACCCAATTTGACATTTAATTTAAAAATTATCAGACTCATCTCCCAGCTCGTCCCTATTTGGCATAATAAAGTTTTCAATTATCCAAATGCAAAAATATAGTGATTTATTCAAAGACAGAACACTAATTAAAAATGGAGGTAATGGCAGAGGTTTGTATATAAAATGCCTCTAAAGCTAACATAATACTGAGTGTATTCAGTTGGATATAAGCAGCAGTTCAGAGTTGCATTTCAAAAGAAATATGCTAAGATCATATTATAAAGCACCAATCTAAACTAACAAGTTATCCTGTAACCACAAATCTTTTGATATCTTAATACATAATTTGTTTTCAATGGCCCACATCATATTTAATATTCAGCCTACCAATCCTGCCCAAAGACGATAACCATTTCTGTATTGGGTGAATATAGAGCAATTTTCTCCAATACGGTGTTGCAAAGTTTTGCACATCCTAGATATTATTTTTTAAAATAAAAATAAACAAACCAAATAGCCAATATCTCAAGAGCTTTCATATGCAATACTGAAATTCATGTTTTGACAAATGCAAGTAAATTCACATGAAATTTCAATATTCTCAGATGAAATGCAATGAAACACAGGCTCTTGTCTCATAAACATCTTGTAAAAATATCAATATCATAAATTATAGAGGGACGAAGACCTAACTGATCAAGATTATTTTCATGGTACCTGACACCAGATAGAGTAGTTAACTCCCAGCTTTGAAGTCGTTTTATTCAACCAGTACAGATGCTCAAATCTGTACAACAAGAAGTGAAAAAGAATAGCAGAAGTAAAAACATGAACTTCACAAGGCATCCTCTAGCTGCTAAATGATTTAGGGTTCCTGCTCTTGAAGTAGTTGATTTGCCAGCAATATCAGTGAGTTTACCAGAGTGCTTTGCTTATGAACCTCAGAGATAAAGTTCAAAGTAGTGATAATTCAAAGAACAGTAATATCTACATGCCAATATTTCAGACAGGAAAATAGGAACATCTTTAGAAAGCCCTTAAGCTACTGTAGATGTCAGCTCCTAACTAATTTTGGCTTCTTTCTTTTTTTGAAAAAGATAAGCAGGATCTAATCTAATTATGATTTAGAAAAGAGACCACTAAGTATCCCAGATTATAAACTGGTCTAGAAAGGTGGGAGGGGAGGGACAGAATGTATATTTTGGCCAAGAAAACAATATGGATATAGCATTGTAGTCATGAGGAATTTGAACATATTAACAATGAAACATTTCACAAATTCTCCTCCAATATTGAAGCTGTTTGCTTTATAGTGTGCTTTACCTATGTTCTGGAATAGCCTGTCCTCCAATTTAAAACCCAGAAAATGTTTTTTTAAAAAATAAACACATATAAGGCTACCAGATCTGGGCTTTAAAAATACAAGTATAAATCAAATAGTAGCAGATCACCAGAATTCTGTATTGCTGCTGCCTTCTGTGTGATGATAGTTTGTATTTTTACAGTCTCAGGCTACTAAACAAATTAAAAGTGCATTAAAAAAATACTAAAAAGCACCCAAATATCCATCCATTATTTTTTCTAGTTGGGGGAGGGAAAGGATAAAGGGAAAAACAAAAGCTGCTGTTTAATAAACACACATGTGCAAAAACGGTTGAATGACACATTTAGGATTAAACCTGCAATCTTTTAAACATTTGCATGGAATTAAGTTCCACTAAACCATGGCACTTTCATTTATATAACATTAATATCAGGCTATCAACCCATATGGTGTGACATAAATATTGTTGGATTTGGTTCTATTATGTAGCCCATGTTCAATGGGCAAATACATATAAAAGTCTACAGATGTAGACAGTGCAAGGTCCATAAAACATAAAATACAAAATTTGAAAAGCTGTATAATGTACTTTATAAGCTTTTAGCTATTTTCTTACTATTGTATCTAGATATATTGGTAGATATGTGCCCACTCATAGATACAGAGCAAACTAAGACATTATAACTTGGATTGTTTGATTCCAATACAATGATTTCAATAGCTGTGGTGGTGTAATGATTAGAATGCAGTATTCCAGATTAACTGTGCCCACTGCCAGGAGTCCAATCCTGACTGGCTCAAGGTTGACTCAGACTTCCATTACTTCTGAAGTCTGTAAAATAAGGACCCAGATTGTTGGAAGCAATATGCTGATTCTGTAAACTGCTTAGAGAATGCTGTAAAGCAATATGAAGTGATATATAAGTCTAACTGATTATATAGTATATTTCAATACACTGTAAAGAATGGAATGTTTCAATCTAAACTATTATAGGGTTGAAAACTGGTCTGGAAAACATTTTAAATTGCATAACTTGAAATCTCTCAAAACTTCCTGATCTTCTTTCTGATTGACATCCCAGTGTTTGCCTGGTAATGTCACAAGAACCACAGAATCCATTAGAAGCATGGAGCCAGCCAGGATTTCTGGTTTGGCGTCACGGCAGGAACGGACTGGAAAATAGCAGGCTCTAATGAGAGCCCTGCGAAATCCAGCCGGACAAACTGCTGCCGGGAGGCTTTCGGGCCATAGCCGTCTTGTAGGGATGGTGAAGAAAGGAGATGTATTTTGTGGACCACGAGGAATTGGCAATTTCCTCGCTGGAACAGAAACAGCTCTCCCGATCAGCAGCGGGGGTGGTGGCCATATTCTGGTGGTCACCTTGAAGCTGGGACACCTGGACCCAAGAATTGAGCTGGAGCAGTGTTTGGACTGAGTGCTGGAACTGGGTGAGATAATTGCTAATTTATACTTTTATACTTAAAGGAAAAATTGAAATCGGAGTTTTAAAAGAAACCCTGAGCTTGGATTAGCGGTTACCTGGCACATACATGGAAAAAAAAGCAGTGACTGTAATATAAAAAGCCCAAGAAGAAGTCCTATACTTGGAAAATTGGGGAAAGCAAAACATTTTAAAAGGAAAAAATGTGATTCTTGGCAGAAAATAGCATTTTGTATAAGTACCTTAAAATCCCTGGATACTTTGACAATTAGCTGGTTTTAATAGACTATTTTGCATGGAATAGAAATGGAGAGTGCCATCTACTGGAAGAAAGAAAAAGTACTGTAATACTTTACTTAAATAGACAAAAAAGAAGAAGTAGCTGGAAGACCCGACCTTGGCCATACAGAAGAAAATAATTTGGACATTGTGAGAACATTTAAAGAGTGATTGTGTTTTGCATTTGGTTCCCCCCCCCCCCTTCTCTCTTGGAAAACAGCCTTTTTAATTGGATTTGATTATTTCTGGAGTTGAATTATTAATAATTTAGAAGAACATTTTGCTTTGGAAGAAAAGCGGACTAATTGAAGAAGAAAGGAAGAAAAGAGGAGAAACAAGAAAATTAAATAGACTCTAAACTTTGGCTAATTGTGAAGAGATATAATTCAGGAGGTGTTAATAATTTTTTTAATTGTTACAAAATGGAGTTACAGATGTATGAACAGCTATTTCTGATGTTTAAAAATATGCGTAAATCTTTAATAGGCAACAAAGAAACAGAAAATTCATTGAAAAATATAGAAAAGGAAAGCGAAGAGGATTTGGAAGAAGAAAATTTAAGTGAGATACAAGAAGTTAAGAACATAGAAGAGAAAGTATTAAAAATAAGAATCAGGTAGACAATATCACAGAAATGTTTTGTAATGTAGAAAGAGTAGAGAAGAAAGGGGGGAAAGCCCCTCTAAAAAAGAAACAGTTAAAAGGAAAAAAGGGAAATATTTGGAAGAGACAAGGGAAAGTCTTGGTGAGGGATGCTAAAACAGTACAACAAAAAAAGATAAAAGGAATTCAGAAGTTAAAACATAATACATATAAAAAATAAAAAAGAGACCTGAGAAGTTAGCGCGAGATAAAAGGCTGAGCAAAAAATTATTTAAAAATGGGACTCCAAAAGATTGAGAGATGATGGATAAAGGTGAATAATCAGAAGGGAGAAATGATAATGGGGTAAATATTAGTAAACAGATATAACAAGGTAGATTGTAAGGGAGAAGAATTATAGGGCACACTGTGATGTTAATTATGTGAAAGAATTGAACATAAAATGATAAAGAAGTATGTAAAGAGAATAATAATGTTGAAACTGGAATAACAAAGTAATGAAAGCAATTATTTTGTAAAGATGAATGAATAGAAGTTGTTTAAAATAAAACTCAGTAGATGGGAATGTGAAAACAAGTAATTTAATAACATTACTAATTTTGATAACAATGCAAATTAGGATAAAAATTCAAAATGCTAATGATTGGGAAGGGGGAATTTAAGAGATGCTTCCGGAAATGAAGAAATATGGTAAATAACTGGTGTAATTGCAAGAGAGGAGAAATATAGGGCATAAAGTGATGTTATTTATGTGTAAAAATTGAAAATGACAAAGAATTATGGAAAGAGAATAATACGGCAGAAGCTGAAATAATAAGATATCGTGAAAAATGATTAATTTGCAATAAAGGATTATATAAAAGAGATGAATATTGAAAAAATTGGAAGATTAGAATATATTAAAGTTATGATTATGTATAAGATGAATAAAATGTGACCCGGTCAACACTCTGTTCATAAATATGTATGATGAAAGTAAAATTGTAATAAAACTTTTTTTTTGTTTTTTGGTTTTTTTAAAAAAAAGAAGCATGGAGCCAGCCTATGAGTAGAAAGCGTTGGGGATCAATTTCACACTTTTATCAGATGTGGTGATTCTTTGTGGATTTTTATATACTGATATTTTGATTTCATATCTAAAGAAGTTCGAATTAATAATATATTTTCTAAAGGTTTCCTCCATGTTTCAGTGTGAATCTGTCATAGATCACTTGATGGAGTAGCATGATGAGCCAATGTAGGTGAAGTGGTGAATGAGGTCTTTTGCATTAAACCACATCAATATAATTAGTGAAACAATATTTCCCTAAAAATGAAACAAACACCAAGATACTCGCAGAAGTATCCTATACATTTATTACTGGACAATACAGTTCTGTGCATATCTACTTGGAAATTAATCACACTGAGTTAAATGGCATTCATTTCCAGGTATCTCTATTGAAGCGTATCAGGTATACTGCCTAAATTTCAGGTTATATTTTCTTTAATGTCATTTTTACATCACTGATACCGAACCTCAGACTTGCAACAATGTCAGGATAAGGGATGGAGCACAATTTCATTGATCTGTGCAGTTGTGAGGGCACTGAGATATATTCAAGATGTCAGTTTCTGAAGAAAAGTGTTAAACCATTGGATAATAGCCAAGAACCATTATGTTTCACCTTTTCTTTCGTTAACAATGATAGAGCAGATCTTTAATTTATCCTTGGCAATAGCCCAAATAATGAAGGAAAAGATATCACTCCTCAAGGTACTTACCAAGGAGATCCTGGAACAGGAGTAGATGCAACAGGCTTGTTGCCATTTGAAGTGTTTTCATCATCTGTGAGTAGTTTTAAAGAATGAGTCTTCAGAAAAAAGAAACAGATTAATCAGCAAAAGACATTGTTATACTATGTGTTTTATTTACATTCTAAGAAGCATTTTTTTAAAATTTGGTAGATTACAGCTTTCCTCAAAGAGACCCAGATAGTGCACATGATGTTATTTCATAGTTATCCGAGCTTGTAGCTCAGTTTCCAAATGTTTCATTACCAGGCTAGCTATCATCTTCAGCAGAGTTTAGGGGATATTAGTGTCTATGTTCTTCTTCATCGAAGCCTGGTACTCAACAAGCAATTCCATCAACAGACACATTGACCTACAACCAGGCTACAAAACCCTCAGAATCCAAATCAACCACACAACCAACCAGAGACAGCACCGACCCTCAACCAACCCATGCAATTACATCCCACCAGCTCTTCACCTCCTAATGATCCTGCCCTAATGTAATCTCCTTATCACAAGATCCATCACAAGACCCACAGCTGACCATGACTTGACACATTCACACCTGAGGCTCTTATAAACAGAACAACACTGACAATGACATCCCCTAAACTCTGCTGAAGATGTTAGCTAGCCTGATAGTGAAACGTTTGGAAACCAACCCACAAGCTTGGAGGATGAAGCTTCACCCTCATCTTACACCCAAGCTACAGATATTCACCATTATTGCAATATGCATTCACGCACACACACACATTAATCATAGCCAAAGGTGGCAAACATACCCACAACACAACCCTCCTCCTTCTATTTTCTCCACAATAACAACCCTGTGAGGTGAATTGGGTTGAGAAACAGTGAATGGTCCGAAATTGCCCAGCTGGGTTTTATGGCTAAGGCGGGATTAGAACTCACAATTCCCCACTTTCTAGTCTTCTGCCCTAATCAGTAGACCAAACTGGATCTCTGGATATATGACTCAATTTTGTGGAGCTTATCAATCAACACAGTTTTCACAATTTACATTTTGCTTATCATCTCAATAATGATAATTACAGATTCTTGGGAGCTCTTAATCCAAACATTCTCAATGGATTTTCTTTTTCCGATGAACTCTTCTCATCTGCCTGTTCACAGTTATCCATTGTCAGATTTCTCTGGCTGGGCCCACACTCCTGGCAGTGAGGAGATGGAAGATGAAGCAAAGCAGGAGGATAGAGAAACAAATTCTTGAATGTGCAAACTTGGGGATATATCTGTGTTGCAGGAGAAATTTATGAATAAAATCAATGTCTTTCTCAATTCAAAATTAAACAATAAGAAACTAACCTTCTCATTTTCTGCTGGCTTATTCTTCATTTCAGTATGTAAAATTAGGGTTGGTGGGCAGGATGTTCTGTCTGTTTTTTTCCCTTTATCTGCAATTACAAAATGATTAAATAAGATCCAGAAAGAACCAGTCTTCTTTTTCACTTGGAGGATCTGTAAATGTGAGCTTAAAAAAAAAAGCAGAAATCCTCATTTAGAAAGATACATTATTCTTCCAAAACCAGTACACGTGCTATAATTCAAAACTATATTTTCAGCACCTTCAAAGTTTATTATTAAATTATTTGTTAATCATAATTGACAGTAATGAATTATGCCATGTATGTTGAAAAAAAGGGAATTGGAAGTTTCAATCTAAACCAGTGTTTTCAAACTTGGCGACTTTAAGGCATGTTTTAAAATGTTGATTTTTGATGTCACTATCTTGACATAAAACTTTTACTGAATGAAAACAAACCATTTTTGTCAAAGAATCTACAAAATCATTTGCGTATTTATTTTTTCTATTCCCCTCCTCCCATACACACAGAGAGGGGGGGGGGGTGGAGAGAGAGACCTACAAACACCAGTATATTAAAAACTCTGCTCTCTCTTCTTTGCCAATGGTTTTTTGGACAGATTTCTGATTTCATAGAAATAATGGCTGAGGGCTCTGTTGTTTGACTGATGTATCAGCTGTGTACACAGCAATGAAATCCCATTCATAATTTTGAAAATTCAAATGCAAATAAAAAGATACAAGTAACAGAGCCTTAGGCTAGTTAATCTCATTTTAACTCCACAAACAGATCCATTCTGAGACCAGATAATTGACAGAAAGTTGGCAGGCAGACACTTTTGCAAAACGGAGGGCATTTCCCCCAATGTTCAGAAAATAGACTTGAATTTCTTCCCAATCTTTCTAAAAATAAATAAGCCCTAGGAAAACCAAAGGACACATCCATGTCAAGAGTTTTAATCAGACTGATTTTAAAACCACCCATTTTACATAACCCCTTGCAGCTAACGTGACATTAATCCACCAAGAAGAGATAACATGTGAATTTTAAAAAGCTTAACTTTGTATCCAGATTTAAACTTATCTAAAGTATTTATTGCATAGCAAATAGCTAAATAATGGGAAGGCAATGTTGCACAAAATGCCGATCTCCATAATTTGTTTTTCTGATTTCATCTAACCAGCATTAGCCAAAAAGGTTTTCCAAAAATGACCCTATTTCAAGAAAATCAAAGGGCAGTTCCACAGTCATCAGTGAATGGTTGTGTGACGACTGTCCCGGACACTTTCCCAGGCACCTCTCCAGAAGCTAGTTTGGAGGAGGATGAACTGGTCAAGGACATGTCAGGAGGGGAGGCAGCCAAGAACTACAAGCCAGGAGTAGAAGGGATGAGCACAAGGGAGCAACTGAAGAGCAGCTGGCTAAATTAGAGACAGGAAAGGCACAGCTGGAGCTGGGAAGCCCAGAAGCTTTGGGTGCAGAGGACACACAGCTGCATCTGGTCAGTGGAGATGAAGAACTGCTTCCTCCTCCTCCTTGCTTCCTCTCAGCACCTAGGGCTGAGAAGAGGCAATCAATCAAAAACGTCAGCCTGGCTACTTGCGAGGAGGCAGCTTTGCTTCTCTTGATGGGATATATCAGGAAGCAGTTATTAAGCTCAGCAAAGGGAGTGTCTGTTTCCTTGCTAGGTACAGGATCAGCTATTCCAGGCTGCAGGGAGCACCACCGCCCATTGCTACCTTTGCCACCCATCACCACTGCTGTCTATCGCCACCTCCGCACGTCCCATTTTCGGTTTCCATGTGTCCCGTTTTTGGCTTCCACATCTCCCACTTTCAGCTTTTGCCCCTCTCATTTTCAGTCCATTCCAGGTGGTAGGGATAGATGGTGGTGGCAGCAATCCCTGATGCCCAGAATGGGTTGAAAATGGGGCACATGGAGGCCAAAAATGGCATGCACGGAGGCCAAAAATGGGGCACTCAGAGGCCAAAAATGAGATGCATGGAGCCAAAAATGGGGTGCTCGGAGGTGGCAATAGGCGGCAGCGGCGATGGACAGCAGCAATAGGTGGTGGCAATCCCTGCAGTCTGGAACAGCTGATAGGCGGTATTCCAGGAGGCTGATCCAAGCATCAATCAGCTGCTCATGCTAAATCAGGCTGTACTGAAGCTGACCATTGTTTGCTGTTTGCTGCAAGAAGGCGAATTGCTGGGAGGCAGAGGCCAAAGAGTGGGGGCTGGCGGGTTGGTGGGGCTTTGGCAAGATTTGCTGTATAAGATGCACACACACATTTTTACCCACTTTTGGGGGGTGGGTGTACATTTTATACACTGAAAAATACAGTAAGTCTAAGTGCCCTTGCTATCATGCCTTTTGAACTCTGGACTAGCCTTGTGGACTTGCCTTTGCCCCGGGAACTTGTCTTTGTGCTGTTGACTAGTGCTAGCTTTTTTTGAGCAGCCTGTGGAACTCGTTGTGGTGTGGGTTGGTGCTGGCAAAGGGAATTTCTGGGGAATACTAATCCAAGCTTGGGAGCCTTAATAAAGACTCTTAACACCTGTTTTATGTGTGGGTGTGTGACAGCACAGGCTGTTTTCTGTGCTTAACACCTGTTTTGTGTGTGTGTTATTATGAGGTTCTCACCCTTGTAAGTTACTCATACTGGAGTAACAGGTAAAGCAATGCATGGGGGGGGGGGTGAGAGAGATATTGCATTTATTTTCGCCATTCCCTCTCTTCATGCAGTTTCACAGTGTTCAAATGCTATTTAGATCAATAGGTGTCTTCACTGATACATTTAATGCAAGTCAACAACATCATGCATGTCATTCTGCATATACTCTCTATGACTCTAAGCAGGAAGACAATGTCTGAAATCACATGAGATTTTGGTGTCCATGCCTGAAAGGCCACAAGAATATGAGAATTATGAGAGATGTGGCGAACCCATGAGGCTTCAGCCATTGTTTATTTTACTTTCTATGATGTTTAATGTTGAAGCTTTATTTGTCAGAAGCAGAATCCAAGAGCACAGAGGACATTTTTCTACATAACAACGCTTGCATGGGTTGTTATCAAGCCCAAAACTACTATATTGAATTCCTCCTGAATCATGAATATCTGGTGTATTCAATGAAGGAGATGCCATTTGTCCTTCCCTTGAAGAAATAGGGAAAATTGCTGAATCTATTCGGCGCTAATTCTAAACCTAGGAGTTTTGTTGGTGTTTAAAATGATAGGAAATTTTTTTCACTTCTGTTTGGGAGTGGTTTCAGGGCTGCAAATGGAGACCCAAAAACATACCTTTATACAAAAATTCTAACTAAGCCATCCTTTGATGAGAGAAGAAAATTGTGAAATAATCCAACCTAATGGACTATTTAGCTCTACATGGGACTACCCCTGAAAAGTGTTTGGAGACTACAGTTGGTCCAGAATGCAGCCGCTCGAGCGGTTGTGGGTGCACCTAGGTATTCCCACATTACACCCATATTCGTGAGCTGCACTGGCTTCTTATTGGTCTCTGGTTACAATTCAAGGTGTTGGTTATTACCTTTAAAGCCCTACATGGCTTAGGGCCAGGCTATCTTTGAGACCGTCTTCTACTGCATAGCTCCCAACGACCGGTAAGATCCCACAGAGTTAGCCTCCTCCAGGTCCCATCAGCTAAACAATGTCACCTGGCAGGTCCGCGGGGGAGGGCCTTCTCTGTGGCTGCCCCGGCTCTCTGGAATCAGCTACCTCCTGAGGCCAGGACCACTCCCCACCCTACTGGCTTTCCTGAAAATGGTGAAAACCTGGTTTTTCCGTTAGGCTTGAGGCCATTGATCTCACCATTGCGATCTTGTGAGACCCGGCCATGAGCGGTGTGTATGGGTTTTTAATGTCTCTTATTGTATATTGTTCATACTGTCTTTGTTGTAAGCCGCCCAGAGTCCTCGGAGAGTTGCGTGGCAGAGAAATACAAATAATAAACAAATAAATAAATAAAACCTATTTTGAATGATGAACTATATAAATTCTCAAAACTGGCCATGTAGGTGTTTAGAAAAGATCATAAGCAAACAGACCACTTCTGTTTAATTACACACGCTCAACATTTTCATCTGCAGGTTGGTTAACGTCCCTGACATTTTATTTATCTTATCGGAAATTGCAGGCGCAACTAATGTGTTGTTTAGAAAATACAGTGTCTTACCGATGAACATTTTTGAATAATAGGTTCTTAATATGCCTGCTGGAAAGTGAATTTGGAAGACAATGGGAAAACTGGAGTTGTTTTGATTTGTAGGAAATATTCCTTTAAAAATCATTGATTTTGCAACAGTTATAGAGATGTGCAAAGCAACCTGCATGCCCAGGACTTTTGTGCAAACATAATTGGCTTTGATGTTTTGCCTGTTCTAGCAAAGCTAAGCCTATTCAATTACTCTCCAAGGGCTTAAGCAGCAGAACACTTTGACATCCCTAAGTATTCCTCATTTAGTGATCTTCCACTAACGCTCATGATTTTGTCATCAAATAAACCCCAGCTTGAAAGCAGCACAAAACACTAGGCAATCAAAATTCATTTGAGGTTATGAAGTCTTGTTTTATTTAATATAAACAATGCAAAAACAGAGAATGGGTTTGTAAAAGCAAAGTACATTACTAGGATAAAACTGACTGAAGAATATATCCATTTGTATAGGTCCACTCTATTCATGTTTATTCAGAGGAAATGTTTAGTAATTTCAGTAGGATTTATTACTATTAATTAAGGACTGGAAAATGTATGTTGTTGTTCTTTTAAAGATAACAACCATGAATTTAGAGTGGAAACAAATCTAGGGTATTGTTACAATCACATAATTTAGCAATGGCATGGATATATAAATTAAGGAACTGGATCCAATCTGGGTCGGTCACCAGGAACAGAAGTTTATTCTTCCAAGCTTTCGGACTCATGCTGGAGCCCATTCTCAGGGAACGTTTCTTTAGCAGAATGTTCTGGTCGTGGTGACCAACCCAGATTGGATCCTGCAACATTATCCTGGGACACATATTGTTTACATTTTATGATTTATGATTGTATTTTAGGATTTATAATCTATGACTTATCGCTTTGTTGTTCGTATGTACACTGAGAGATGCACTGGAGACAAATTCCTTCTGTGTCCAATCATATAGCCAATAAACCTATTGTCTTGTCTAGTCTAGTCTAGTCTAGTCTAGTCTCAGTTATGCTGATGACGTATATATGGGGCAGGAGCAATTTGACTTAAGATATTCTAAGAATTTTAAAACTTCTGGCCTAACTTAAAATTTGCTGGAATTTGCAACACATGTAAAAGTTTAGGTTTACAAAGGAACCATCATATTCTGACCCAAGGACTCCAAACTCCAAGGAACCAGTATGCCACTGGTAGCATTCTTAGCAGGAATCCATGATAACAAGATAAAGCATGGCTAGAATTCTTGGAGTAAGATAGAATGGTTAAATTATTGATAAATTCTTACTGAAGAATGTTGCCACTCTATGAGTTCTGTCCAAAATCCTGTCCGGTCTATTCATCTTTGGAAGTTGGATTTGTCTGTTGCTATGCATTATGGACACTTTGTTGGTTGTATAGGAATTATTAGAGGAGTGTTTGTGTAATAGTCAGCTTCTAAAGATTGATAGCCAGCTTGAGCTTATCTCATGGTGGGACTGATACTATATAGGGACAGTGAAAGTTTTCCATATGATGAAACATTTCATTAAAATCAACATAATATGGAAAGCAGTCAACAAAATATGTTTTTGTTTGGGACATGTACATGACAAGAGAGAGCCAATTTGATGTAGTGGTTAAAGCATCAGGATATAAACAAAGGGAATGAGTTCTAGTCTTGCCTTAGGCAAAAAACCAGCAGGGTGATATCTGGCCAGTGGTGGGTTGCTACCAGTGGGAGACTCCGCCCACCTGCCTGGACATCTCTGCGCATGTGCAGAAGCATCACACACATGCATCCATGAGCAAACCGGTAGTGACGGGATTTGAAATCCACTACTGTCTCTAGCCAGTCACTTTTTCCCAGCCCAAGGAAGAATTAAATGGCAAACCACTTCTAAAAAGCCTTGCCAAGGAATTGTAGGGACTTGTCCAGGCAGTTTCTGAGAACTGGGCATGATTGAATGGAAGAAAAAAATATATGACAGTTTCAGGCTTTATAAACACACACACACACACACACACACACACACACACGAGGAAATAGAGTGGTATGTGAATGTATGTCATACTAATAGGACAGATTTAAACTAATTCACATCCTCTAGAATATTACAGATGAAAAAATTCATATCTGATTTTTTTAAAAAAATAGTCATTTTTTAAATATAGATGTATTAAATAATTATATTTAGTTGGGCAGCCTTGTTACAGATTTCATAATAACTAGATTGTTGCTATAAATGTGATCCAGGAAAATAGCTTAAAATCCATTGCTAATCTTTGGTTGTTTTGGGGAAGGGAGTGGCTGTATTCACACACACACACACACACACACACACACACACACACCCCCGAACACATAGTAGATAGAACTGTAATATTGAGCATTTTTGATCCTTAGAGATGAGATAGAAAAGAAAGAGCAGGCCATTTCTAGTGTTCTTGTGCAAATCTTCAAAAACTATAAAATTAATAAAGACAATAAAACGTATGACAAAGTGGAATCCCTTGCAAGCAAGAAAAATACTATTGAGATATGAAGGGAAATGTTGAATTAAAAGAATCCTCTAACTGGTTAGAGAATAAGAAGAGCCTTTAAATAATTTATTATAATGAAATTCAAGAGTGAATATAAAACATACTTTCTAATGAATAATCATCATTTCAGCCAGTATACTACAAAAACAGCCATTTCATATACTTTTTTAGATGAAATATAACAATAGTGCTATAAATTCTTTCCATTAAAAAGTATAATACAATCAAAATATTCTAAATCACAGTAACTGCAATATTGGCAACAATCAGTCTTATGCAGTAAGTAATCCAGTTAGATGTTCATTCTTATTATGTCAATAAAGGCTTATGAACGTATTTGTATCTTAATTGTCATGTTTTTGCAAATGTATTCAAAAGCAGCTCTTTTTTCCAGTCGGAAAGCAGACCTGGAACATTTTCGTTATTCATAAATATTGATTCGTGGGCCCTTAAAGCATGAAATGTCTCAGGTGACAGGCAGAACCAAACTACTAAAAAATGAATGGCGGTTGATTGAAAAGCTTCTTTCCTGTTAAAAAAAGAAAGCATCATAACCCAGCACATTTCCCTCTCGTTGTTGCTGATAAAAGAACAAGTTGTGATTAATGGCAGAATTCAGGGGCAATCATGGATGCAAGAGACAATGATATACAGATTACAAACAATAAATCAATAGATCCCTTTTGGGAAAAAGATGTCACATACGATGAATCTACCGTGCCTCTGTTTCTATTACTGGATTTCTCATGATAACCCAATGCTATTGAAATGCATAATTCACCTTCAGCCCAAGCTATTGATCTTTATTTTGGCAAAAAACTAGAAATATCTGCTTTACTCATTCTGCTTTGGTTATGATTAAAAGACCCAAAAAGTTCTCATAAAATAAAGCATATGGAAAAAGGAATAATGTACTCCAAATTCCAGTAAAGAGCTTGCTTCAAAATTATTCCCATTTCCGTTGCAGGTTGCATATGAAAATTGCACACTGAATTGGAATAGTTTTGTTCTTGTGGCTATAATTCTTCCAGAACTAAATAGAGACTGTAGCTTGTGAAAAGCACCTATTTGCATGCAAAAGATTGAGATTTAACCTCTGGCATCTCTAGATAGGGCTTCAAAATCTCCAATCTGAAATCCCGTTGCCAATACGTGTCAATAATATTAAGCTGTATGGATAATTTTTAGTACACTGTGAAGTTGTGTTTTCCCTTCTCTATGCAAGCTGATTTTAAGTGAAGTTAAAGCCAGTCAAAATATAAATATTCCGCATGTTCTTAATAATTTTTCGCTTCTATGAAACATTGCTGCTTAAGGTTCTTAGGTGCAGTGGTGTAATGTGAAATTTGTTACTACCAGTTCTGTGGGTGTGGCTTGGTGGGGGGATAATGTGACTGGGTGGGCGTGGCCAACTTTTTTTTTTAACTTTTAAAAGCATTTTTTCTAAACCTCTTCGGTCGGCCAAAGAGGTTGTAGAAAAAATGCTTTTAAAAGGAACTGAGGATCCCAGCTGAGCTGTGCGATCATCAGAGGCTTTTTTTTTTACTTTTAAAAGCATTTTTTCGGCCAAAGAAAAAATGCTTTTAAAAGTAAAAAAAAAAGCCTCTGATGATTGCGTGGCTCAGCTAGGCATGGGGGGGTGGTGGGCAGGGATTTTTGCTACCGGTTCTCCGAACCACCCGCCGCCATCGCTACCAGATCGGCCGGTCCTATCCGAACCGGAAACATTTCACCCCTGCTTAGGTGTTATCCCAAGGTCTGTGTGTGGAGATTGTGCATTCCAAGTATCTACAATATGTGTGTACCGCTTTCTAAATGTGCACGGAGTGATGTGAATTTATTGATGCTTATACCTACTGTCACCTTATTTTCTTATTGATTCCCCCACTCACCCATTACCTGCTATCCAGCATGCCAAGTTAGGAAAAAGATGAAAAAGTGTTAAGAGGAGAGTTGGTAAGAATATAAATATTTTTTTTTTTAAAAAAAATCTACCATGGCTATCTACTGGAGTGGTTTTGCAAGATCTGTCACAATGGATTTCATCACAGTATAGATGACAGTTTTGAATGGCACTTGGTATTTATCCCTCTCCATTCAACAATCTCCACCTGGACACACATATAAACTCTCAGAGTGATGTATCTGAAAAGGAATATGCTTCTGAAACTGGTTACACTTTCTAAATAGAATAGTTTTTAAACAAGAGCTAAATTGAGGAACTTTTTAAAAATGCTTCATTGGGGGACATTTATATGAAATAGAATACCAGGCCAAAAAAAAAAAAACCACAGACGTTTTATTAACAACCATGCCATTAGCTGAAGTTGTATAGTATAGCTTTCCCATTTTAGGAAAACAGGCAAATGTTTAATTGTTTTTTAATGGACATTTTTTAAAAAACCTCAGTAATGGATGGGAATTCTTCCCATCTAGCATAGGTAGTAAAGTAGATTGCATTTCTGTCAATCTATATCCCTAACAGGACAAGAAAACACAGGTCAGTTCAAAAAAGAAAAGACAACAATTCATATAATTGAGAACATCTGTAGTGTATGGCAACCAAGATAGGAAATAACTATAAGAAGGGAGTACCAATCAGATAATTTAGCAATCCCATTTAATTCTCCAGTCAGGGAAAATTAAATGAGCTTCTAATGGATTCAATTATTTCATTACAGTAACCAGATCATACCTGTAGAAAAACATTCATACCAACAGATATACATTTTAGGTTTTGAGAGTAAATTCTTCTAAATATTTTTATTTAAAACATTTATATAACCCCTTAGAGTCACATTGAGTTGGATAACCATATAAATGTTTTGAATAAATATAAATATAATCCCCGAAACAAAAACCAATCTGTCTTTGTTGCACAGCTTCTGTATATACAGGTAATCCTCGATTTATGATGATTCATTTAGCAACGCAGGACATCTCACAACCCCTGAGGCACTCTATGCTCTGCACATAATGACTGTAGTGGGGAGAGCTGGGATTGTATGGGTGCCTTGTTTAATAACAGCAACAACTTTAATGACCGTAATTCTGGGCTCAGTTGTGGTCGTAAGTCGAGGACTACCTGTATTAGGGAAGCTTCTTTGGATTTACCAAGGGGGGCACTTCCCAGACACCAGTCTGTTCTGTCTAGGTTGCAGGCATACACATTCAGACACAGTTGCTATGGAGTCAAGGAAATAACAGTAGACAGGATTGTAAATCAGGGTCTGTACAAAAGGATCTTGCCTGAAAATCTGTTTGAAGTCTAGGCTGCCATAGAGTGTGGTCCAAGAAGTCAGCACCAAGTTGGATTGTCTGCCAATCCAATAGTCAAGGATTTATAAGTAAACAAAGGAACAAGAATCACAAACTGGAGTTTCAAATGGTTCTTTCCAGCAAAGATTGAACACACAGCAGGTACATAAATCTGCCTGCACACAGCTGGCTGCAATTATTCAGGCCGTGCCCTTTGCCTAATGAGAAGCCTCACTGACTGCCATTGCTCTGCTTGCGGCTGCATGTATCAAAGTCTGATGCTGATGACCGTCATCGTCTGACTGCTCCAGCTGATTTAGGAGATGCCTACGATTGCTCAGCCTTCTCTGATGAATCGTGGCTTGAAGATTCCTGAGGCTGACTACCCACTGACTGAGCTGGAGCAACACTGTCAGAACCAGAGTTTGAATCAGAATGCTGGCTCCTGACCCACACCCATGAGAGAAAAGAGTACAGGCCCTTTTTTCTAATTGGAAGATTAGTGGAGAAGTCCATTTCCTGTACCTGTCATCTGGTCCAAACCAGTAGTGGGTTTCAATTTCGTTTGCTACTGGTTTGCTCATGGGTGCATGCGCGACACTTCTGTGCATGTGCAAAAGCTTCTGCGCATGCGCAGAAACGTCCGGGTGGGTGGACGGAGCCTCCTACCACTGCTACCAGTTTGCCTGATCCAGGGCGAACCGATAGCAATCCACCACTGGTCCAAACCATCACGTCCCCAAGACTCTAAATTCAGGATACTCCAAGACTATTCCCCAAGACCATTGTAGAGCTGAATTAGAAATTGCTAGGCTATTGAATACGAGACGGGCATTCTCCTCAGAAATAATTCTATAATTATTGCTGTGAGAAACAGGCTTAATAAGATCTCAACTTGATATGTTGATATTCCTCCTTCCTGCTGATTTTTGGACTCCATCCTTTCCTTTCTACTCATTCCCTCTTGCCTCTATCCAGATAATCAGTCCATAAGAGCTAACCAGGAAGCTTTGGGTGTGATTATATTGGCTGGATGAAAGGCTGAAATGCAAAGGGTCTGTAGATAGCTCTACTGAAGGATGAGCAGTGATGGATAGAAAAGAAGTCATGTGAGAACATATTGCTCTGCCCCAGCTATGGACCACAAAGAACGCAGCACACACAAAGTCTGTACAAACCTTAGTTTACTAATTAAGGATTACCAATGAGCTTTCTTAGTAGCTGTTCAAACACAAGTACAGTTTAAATCAGTCTTTTCTGAACAAGGGCTGTTAATTTAACTTCATTAACAGCCGACAAGAGTCCAAGGAATAATAACTCAATTCTGAGCCACAGTCTTTCAGATAACCGTAATCTTACTGTGGTTGGCAGAATGCCCAGATTTGCAGGAAAAATGACAAGAGAGAAACAAGAGCCGATCAGACGTTTCTGGAGTCAATACGCGAAGGAATATAAACGAAGTTGTTTTCTGCAAATTGCCTCAGTCGTCGTTATTCCTTAAATAGGCTAGGGGAGTGGCCAATTTGCCCCAAGCCTTACTCTCAAGAGACCTCCTCCTGAGGAGCCATTCCTGCCTTTTGGCAGCTCTGCACACCTGTGCACTGAGAAGAGGCTCCCCCTCTTCTTCCTCTTCACTTATGGGAGCTTCTGGAGGTTCTGAAGGCCCTGGCTGAATCCCTGCCTCTGGCACCAAATCTTCTCCAGCCTCCTCAGTGTCTGACTTGGGTGCCAGCTGCATAGGCTGCTGGCGAATCACCACACCAGCCTCCTCGCTGTCAGAATCAGCTACCAGCTGCACAGGCCGCTGGTGGGCCAAACACATACAATCGTCTGTATGTCATGTGAGATGCTATCAAAGCTGCCCAAAATGCATATATGGTTCAGTTTCTTCCTGATAATATCACCTTCAAGTCTGAATCACTAATAAAAAAATTTCCAAATTTTAAATAACATAAATCCATCTCAAAAGTGTTGCCTGTAATATTAGATTAAAACAAAAACTCCAAGTAGCCACCCTCCTTCTAAAAAATCCCTTATTCTACAATGATCTAGGAAATCGCACAAAAAAATATGTGTTTCTCAAGTTCTACAAAATATACCCAAACACCAAAAGGTACAGCAAAGGTCTAGCAAAGGAAATAAAGTATATTTCATTCCTATAAACTGATCGTAATTTCCAGAATGGAATTCTAATTAACAATTAAACTCAATCTCAAACAATTTGAACCATACAGGTAAAAATGTCAAAGCTTTATCTCTAAAGCATGTATTTCTACCACATTAGCCCACATGCTAATAATATTGTGGTCACAGTTTCTCTCTCAAAATACTTTGTTTTGTCAACTTGCAAAAGTCTGCAGCAACCGGTAGGAAAAAAACTTAACCTGAAGACTTGGGCACAGGATTAGGCAAAGTATCTAACTAACGAGGTGCAGCTGCGAAATATGCAAACAGAATCAGATGTCTCTATTGTTTAAATCTAAAAAGGCAGGCTCTTTTACATTCCCAATGCATTATTTCAGTTGATATGCAGATATTCTTGTTTGAAACAGGTGCAGCTTTTTAACAAAGGAAGAGACAGAGAGTATCTTAGGATACATAAGGAATTGAATGTGGTAGAGTCCAATCTAAACTGAAAGAGAAGAGGAGCCACAGACAGCATCTAAAAGGACTGAAATTCAGACTCTGCTAAATCCAATCATTAATTAATTTCATCCAACATTGAGTTATCCAGAAGATTTTGCACTTCTGAATTCTGAATCAGAGTTAAAAACATTGATGATGTGGAAAAGAATGTAACTTTGACTTTCGGTCTTACAGATTAGACTGATAAATCTTTATAGGAATTACTTGTTCATACTATTATGGAAAAGCAAAAAAGTGAGATTTGATGTTAATGCCTTATTTTATCATAACAGAGACAGTCGGAAGTCAGTGCTTCTTTTTCTTTTTCTTTTTCTTTTTCCTTATCTTTTCTCACTTCACTTCCCTTTCCCTTCCCCCATTGTTCTTCTATTTACTTTTGTATTTTGTATTTTACAATACTCTATAACCTAATAAAGAGTTAGAACAATTGCAATGAGTTAAAATATACTAAAGTGTTTACTGATAAATATGATGGTAAGCCAGTGGTGAAATCTAAACTTTTTTTACTACCGGTTCTGTGGGCGTGGCTTGGTGGACGTGGTGTGGCTTGGTGTGGCTTGGTGGGCACGGCAGGGAGGGATACTGCAAAATTGCCATTCCCATCCCACTCAGGGAAAGGATACTGCAAAATCCCCATTCCCTCTCCACTCCTGGGGGAAGGATTTTGCAAAATCTCCATTCCCACCCTACTATGGGGCCAGGCAGAGGTGGTATTTGCCGGTTCTCCAAACTACTCAAAATTTCAACTACCCGTTCACCGAACTGTTCAAAATTTCCGCTACCAGTTCTCCAGAGTCTGTCAGAACCTGATGGATTTCACCCATGCTGTAAGCTGATGTATTAGCTCTGGAATTAGGGGGCCATCTTGGTGAGAGTGCAGACACTCTGGAGTACTTCAATAAAATAAGCTAAAAGCCATTTTTCTGTTTGGTGGACGTATTGGCTTCAGAACCAGACTAAGGCCCGTTTTTGGGAACAACAAACTATGGAACGGAACAAATTAATCTATTCATCCATTCACAATAAACTATCTGTGAATAGACAACTGGCATACAAAGTTGATACCAATACAAGTAAAGTCTTTCAAGTGATATTAATTAAAGTGATTTATGCATTCATAAATTTATGAAAAACAGGAATACGAGAAACACTGAACAATTGCACCAAATAATATTTGGCTAAGAGTTAGTTTCTTGGAATTAGAGTTATTTACTAGTAGGAAAATTAAACAAGAAAGGCTACTGATTCAATATTTCATTAAGCTTGTTGATTTTGAGCGTGAATTTGAACAATGTATTTGTCTTATTCTTCTATTGTTTTGATCTAAACTATGTTATATAATCAATGTATTCACAAGACGCACTGAAAAGCAATTTAGTGAAGTATGTTGGGCAAACCTATAATTTAGCTTAGTATATTGCACAACAAAGCCTACCCTGTTTTCCCCAAAATAAGACATTCCCCGATAATAAGCCCAATCAGGCTTTTGAGCGCATGGCAATAAGGCCAATCATTTATTTCAGGGTTCAAAAAAATATAAGACAGGGTCTTATTTTCAGGGAAACACGGTACCTGTATATTTAATTTATGCTTCACTTATACAACTGGATAAATTGAGTAAAGCATGATCAGACTGACATCAAGGTGTCCTATGAAAATACTCAAGAGATTGCTACCAGCTTTTATATTAGGTGATATTGGTTTTTTGATGGTATGCTTTTTTCCAGGTTTTGACCAAAATGAACCAGAATAAGTGCATTGAGCCTCTTAAGTTGTCCTAAAGTTGTCCACAGGAGACAAAATACCATAACCTACACAAAAGTATTTTAAGTTAGTATCTACTGCAGTCTTTGATTGATGAAGATTGAAAACCAAGCTATGATCTTCCAGTGGAATAAAATTGTCCATCTGAATTTAAGACAATTACAACCTCTCTTGCATGAGTATACAATTAAAGCAAAGTAGTTTAAACATTTGCAACATTCAGACAACTGCGGGAAAATAGCTACTGTCTGGGAAGTGTGAATCAATTAAGTTTTATATTAGAATCTGAGCAGATTGAATATTTGAAGAATCACTAATTTTCATCCATCATCCTACCTCCACATCTTGGGCCAGAGGAGGAAAAAAAATTGTGGAAAAGGTAAAGAGTTAAGACAATTCAGAGGAGGGGGGGGAAAAAACCCAATTTCACTTTGTGTGCCTAAATGGTAGCTGGCTAGTTACAGTAGGTGAGCCTGAAGATGAGAAAGACAAAGAAGGAATATGATAATATGATGACAGGTAAGAGAGAAATATGGAGTCTCAAATAATTGCTCTGTCATCACAGAAACCATATAGATATTATTATGTTGTGGGATGCGGTAAGCAAGAACAGATAGCATAGATACAACAGCATTTATTGATTCAACTGGAACTGAACTACAACTGGCAAATTCCTGTAATTTATACTCTGGGCCCACAGGTCCTCAACTAATCATACTACTTGAAAAAGCCCACCCAAATATGAATGTACTACGTTTCCCTCCAGAACAGTTGAAGTTAAGGTCATCTAAAGGTTAGTTTCACTTTAGCAGGGCTTAACACAACTATATGTATTAAATACATAACAGATATATTTATCCCTGTACCGTGAAAACACATTTTAGCGGAGATACGGCTTCTGTAATACTTCTGCTCTAATAAATAGAGGTATTCCTTTGCAGCTGACATTGTAGGGATGGAGAATTTTAAATTGTTACTGCTCAAGTCTTATTTAATAAAAGGGGGGGGGGGGAGGAATCACTTCTTTGATTTCAAGGTCTAAAAGAAGAAGGAAAAAAAAAACCATTCTGGAACAGACTTTGTAAAAAAAGAAATCTCCTCTGTTCTTCAATTGATGCAAATCCTACAACAGTTGCTACGTAACCATGCTAGATTTAGTTCAAATGACAAATGCTTCTGTTAGCAGAGGGGTTTTTCATTACTGTACAACGTAGGAAACAATTTGGTTGAAATGTATGCAAATACACAACATATGCTTTAGCGGGATAATCAGTATAGTGAAACATAAACACACCTGCTAATGTTTGATCCACCAAATTGGTTGCCATGAACGTCACAGCTGGTGATGAGATAGCCGCTACCCTGGTGACTTGAGCTGGCATCAGAGGAGTCATGCGAGTCTCAAGTCTAGAAGCAATACCTGCATACAAAAGAGAACAGAAACATTTGAGTTTTTCACTATGTAAAAGTGCAAAGATCCTGCAACTGAATTTGTTGTCATAAATGTGAGATTTTATCAGAAACTAAACTATTTAAGTAGTGGTAATGTGCAATTATAACTAAGTGAAGAACAGGAAAATCAAAATATTATATATGGTACAACCTGAAATAAAACAATATACAGTAATACTCAATGCAAGGCAGTGGTGGGTTGTCCCCAGTTCGCACTGGTTTTATAGAACCAGTAGTAAAACCGGCGGGAGGCTCTGCCCACCAACCCTGTCATCAGCAAAATGCTTCTGCACATGCACGCAAGCGAAGCGAGCTTGCGCAGCCCCATTGTGAACCGGTTATGTTTAAGAAGAACCCACTCCTGATGCAAGGCATTTGCTAATGCAATATAATTAATAGTGCACAACCAAAGTATAAATCTCTAGTGAAAATTGAGAAAGAAGGTTCTTCCGGTTTCATAAAAGTCTTGCATAAAGAAGCATTTTCAACCTGATTTCTTTAAATTAAATGAAATTCAAGGGAGAATGGATTCCAGGCGGTTAAGTGGGAAAAGTCCTACATTGTAAGGAGCCAACTGAACATGAGGAAAAAATTGTCACACAATCAAGCTGAACACACAGAAAAAATGAATTGGAATCGAGTTGTTCAAATAGGCTAGTTGGTCTTCTATGCATGGCCTGAAAAGTCAGCATTAGCAATTTAAATGCATACGGCTTCTAAATATTTAGTCAAAATTGTGATATATAAAAAAGAAAGAAATAGGAGTATATCCAAACAGATCTAGGAGCAGATTCTTCTGGATATGAATCGGTGCAAGGACATCATAGTTAGAAAAACCTACCAATCAACTATTAGCATAATCCAGGTATGACATCTTCAAGTGTGAACTAATGTTCTATCTGTTTTTGAAATAAACAAGATATGAATTGATTCAATTAGAATATTAAAATTAATGGCAATATTAGTGGTTTTATCAATGAAAGGCTATTAGCAAAGTATAAACTGATAGACATAAGTTGGTCTAGTCAAGATTCTTTTTGAAGAGTTGGAGATGTGAAGAATATATCTTTCAGAGAATAAATGCATACTAAAATAGATTATGTTTCTTTAAATAAATAGCTATATGTGGTTTGCAAAGCATGTTGTTACCACAACAAGGGAAAGGAAGTCTATAACAACCTCTGGGCAAATACCAGAGGTATCTAACCTAACCAATTGTTAGGTTAGTACAGTGCTTCTCAAATAGTGGGGCGCACCCCCCAGGGGGGGCGCGAGGCTCCATAAAAGGGGGCGCGTTTGACCTCGGCATCTGATTGGCTGTCCAAAACCTTGTGACACTAGCCTGTCGGAGCCATCTTTAGTGTGGGACGTCTGTCCACACTTACTTTGTTGCCCGACGGATGTGCGCCCAATTGATGCTCAAATGACTGACAATGACCTTCTCCTGTGAAACATAACGCTGCCCCAATTAATCAAACTTGCTAAAGAAATCGGGCTACCGCTGCTGACATTTGCATTGATAGTGAGCATTAAGCCAGTACATGTGACTGCGCATGCTCCTCCCTTTCAAGGAGAACAGACCTTTTTCTAATAATGATACTATTTACAGTCGCGCGGGGGGGCGCGAAAAATGTTTTCTTCTTCCTAGGGGGGCATGACAGAAAATAATTGAGAAGCACTGGGTTAGTAGGTTAGAGCTTCTAACCTACCAATTTCTGGATAAATTTACAATGCAGCTTTCAAAGTTTTCTAGATAAATATTTATACATACTTTTTTTCCTAAGATTTGCTACTACACTCACTGCACCCTTGCAAGCAAAAAGAAATTGGAGATGAAAGCATGGCTGAAATATAGACATACCACAAAATGAGTGGGTGCTGTTGGCTGAATAAGATTCAACCTTATGAGAACAAAAGGTGGGTGTTTCATAAACCATGTTTTTATGATGAGACAAAGAACAAGAAGAAAAATATCCACATGACATTCATCTTCTCCATATACACAGGTAGTCCTATCATTACAATGGTAATACAACAGATTTATATTGCTAAGCAAGGTGGTTTTGAAGTAAAACATCATTTGATTGCATTATTTAGGACATAGAAGTCCTAGCAGTCTCCATTGCCATTGTTAAGCAAGGGTCACAGGTCATTAAACAGTTCTATGAGATGATTATAGGGACATGGTGGCTCAGTGGCTAAGACACTGAGTTTGTCGATCAAAAGGTTGGCAGTCCAGCGATTCAAATTCCTAGTGCCGCGTAATAGGGTGAGCTTCCATTACTTGTCACAGCTTCTGCCAACCTAGCAATTCGAAAGCAGGTAAAAAATGCAAGTAGAAAAATAGGGACCACCTTTGGTGGGAAGGTAACACCATTCCGTGTGCCTTCGCCGTTTAGTCATGCCAGCCACATGGCTACAGAATTATCATCAGACAGCACTGGCTCTTCAGCTTAGAAACAGAGATGAGCACCGCCCCCTAGAGTCAGGAAAGACTAGCACATATGTGCGAGGGGAACCTATACCTTTACCTATGAGATGATTACATTATACTCAACTTCCTACTGCTTCCCATAAGCAAAGAAAGTGGGCAAGCCAACAGGAAGTTGCAAGTCTTAGGCAGCTTGCAAGGAGATTGACAGGCAGATAAATGGCTACTGCTGGCTGAGAGAGGATCACGAGGGACCAGTCTAGCCATCTAGACTTCAGATGGCTATTGCTGGGGGATGGGGGAGAGAGAGCGGGCAGGAGATTCACTGAAGTGATTTACAACCTGCCTTGCTGGTTTACCCATTGACTTTGTTTCTGGTAAACTGGCCCAGATGATTGTAATTGACAATCACATGATTTTAGGATGCTGCAACTTTTGAAAGTGTGAGCCAATTGCCAAGTGCTCAGACGGTGATTGCATGGCCTGGGATAGTGGAACTTCAAGGATCATGGCAACTACCACTTGTTCAGCACCATCATAACTTTGAACAGTCATTGAATGAGTGGTGGGTAACCAAGGACACCTTGCCCTTTATAAATGTATTATTCTTTAATAGCAAAAGTATCCTTCAGATCTACAGATGCTTTTTTTATTTGCAGATGCTATTTTTTTGCATTTGCTATAAAACTAGTTACTTTGAGTGTCAGGCACCAATTCTGGATTAGAAAATTATTTTGACCCGTTTAGATACCAGTTCCACTACAGGTCATCCTTGACTTACAACCATTCATTTAATGACTGTCCAAAGTTACAATGGCACTGAAAACAGTGACTTATGACTGCTTTTCACACTGTAGAATCACTTGGCCAAATTCTGACTTTTGGCATCATATTTATGATGGTTGCAGTGTCTTGGGGTCATGTTTGTTTGTTTGTTTGTTTGTTTGTTTTTTGTTTATTTATTTATTTATTTATTTATTTGTACTTTTATACCGCCCTTCTCCTTTCGGACTCAGGGCGGTGAACAGCCAAAATAAAACATGTATATATAAAAATTAAAATAATTTTAAAATAAATTAAATAATTTGGCCCATATAGTTAAAAGGTATTACAAATTCAAAATTTAAAATTTAGATCAGTATCGTTATATAAAAACAACATAAAATCAAACCAGCCCGGCTAGTTGAAAAAGATGGGTTTTTAGGGCCTGACGAAAAGTCCGGAGGTCGGGAATTACTTGTATCTCTGGGGGTAGATCGTTCCAGAGGGTGGGCGCCACCACAGAGAAGGCTCTCCCCCTGGGGGTCGCCAGCCAGCATTGTCTGGCTGACGGCACCCTGAGGAGGCCCTCTCTGTGGGAGCAAACTGGCCAGTGGGAGGCAATCAGTGGCAGAAGGCAGTCCCGTAAGTACAAGTTATGACCTTCTGAGAAGCAAATCAATGGGGAAGCCAGATTCACTTAACAGCTGTGTTACTAACTTAGCAACTGTAGTGATTCAGCTAATGATTAACACCTGTGGTAAAAAAAAAGGTAATAAAATGGAAAAAAAACTCACTTAATAAATAACTGTATTGCTTAAGAACAGAAATGTTGGGCTCAATTGTCCTAAATTGAGGCTACCTATATATGGAAACATAATTTCAGATTATCAGATGTTCAGTTTAAGGAGTTGTTCCCAGAAGACATACAGTAGTATCTGAAATGCAGGGGTGAAATGCTCCCAGTTCGGACCGGATCGCCTGATCCGGTAGCGATGGTGGCGGGTGGTTCGGAGAACTGGTAGCAAAAATCCCTGCCCCCTCCCCACCATGTCGAGCTGAACCGCAGAATCATCAGAGGCTTTTTTTTTTTACTTTTAAAAGCATTTTTTCTATAACCTCTTCCAATGAAAAAATGTTTTTAAAAGTAAAAAAAAAAGCCTCTGATGATCATGCAGCTCCGCTGGGATAGTCAGACACTTTTCAAAGCATTTTTTTCTGCAACCTCTTGGCCGAAGAGGTGGTTAAAAAAATGCTTTGAAAAGTCTCTGACGATCCCAGCTTAGTTTCCTGATCGGCAGAGAGATATTTTTTAAAGTGCCTCTCTGACGATCCCAGCTGAGTTTCCTGATCGGCAGAGGCTTTTCAATGCATTAGAAAAAATGCTTTGAAAAGTTAAAAAAAAAAAAAGTTGGCCACGCTACCCAGTCACATTAGCCCCCCAAGCCACGCCCACAGAACCAGTAGTAACAAATTTTACATTTCACTCCTGTTGAAATGTGACTCACTCTACTATGAGAACAGGTAGCAGTTTCATTGTTAAGAGACAAAATATCTAACCAAATTCATCTTTATATATTGGCTCAGCTTTTAGTAACTAAATATCAGACTGAATATTTCATTAACCCCTATTCACTTTTCTGCATTTCCCAAACTGGTCATACTGCAATAATAAAAAACAATGCGTTAGATTTAGACAATAATCTAAACATATCATTAACTATATGATTAATCCTTGCTTGCTTGACTTTACCATCCATAAAAGGCAAGCAGTTATGGGAATGGGACTGGGATTGGGTTACATAGGACGAATGTTTACATATGTCCTTTTCTCCAGACCACAGACCTAAAAAAATATAATACAATTTACACAGTAACCTATCAAGTCATGTTTCTACATCTTTGCACAATGTACCTAATTTAATTCAGAGCTAATCATTTCATTCATCTGAAGAGGAGAACAAGTCGGATCTTAAAAATTCCATTGATTTCCGTTCCATTGCTAGAATCATGGAACTAGACCAATACTTCAATAAATATTTTCATTAACACCTGTTATGTTTTGAGATTGGCACCTGTACTTTTGCTTGTGCATTGCAGCTCCAATTAAAAAAATAGACTAAGAACACCCCTCTGAAAAGAATCCAATAAAGATGTTTCTCGTCATCCTGAATATTGTACAGGTGTTTAATTTGGATATCTTAGAAAAAACATAGTTTAATTATATATGAATGCTTAGCACATCCTTAGCGATTCTTCCTTGAATCTGTAGGCAAATGTTGCTTCCCTTGTACAGACAAGTACATGGCAGAGACTATGTCATAGGGTGGGTATCTCAACAAGTCCTTTTCAACATTTGGTCACACTCTGATGCAGTTCCATTCAGAATTCAGATGAAGCAAGCTGGCTTTTGAAATGGAACCTCCTGAACCCTCTACTCAGTCCGTTTCCTTTATCTTAGGTAAACATAAGGATGAGCCAGACTTCCTGTTTCTGATTTTCTTTTCAAGCCTTTGCATATCCACAGAAAGACACTGACCTAGCTCATGTACTTTCTGCTTTTCTAATCAACACTCTCTGCATGCACATTTTTCATTTAGTACTTGAAAAAGCCACAGTGACAAAAGCCAGTAAATACACTTAGGCTACTTTTGTTAGCTGTGTTTCCCCCTGTCCTCTCCCCCCTCAACCATCACAATGTAGAACTAACATCAGTCTGCACATGATTTCCACTTTAATGTGCTGTTTTTCCTCTCCTCTCTCCTTCTACTTCTTAAAAAAGCAGGAGCCCGGAGTACAGATTTTCATTGTAAAGATGAAGTTGTGCATTTATTTCTCTAGTAATATGTTTTGCACACATTTATGTACATTTCGTACTGTAAGTTGTAAAAATTTGAAAATTTCAAATTTTCTAGTATTCAGAAGGGTTTTTTTTAGTATCCCTACATATTCTTACATAATATATTTTTTATCATTTCCTAGAGCCAAACCAGAATATTAGGTCAAATTCTAATCATAACCCTTAGCAATAGGTTGTATTTGTACCACCAAGTGATATACCACTCCTTGATTTCAGTTCCAGTGCTGGATCATTAAGATTAATATGTTTCTGAATATTCTCCGTTGTCTATAGGAAAAGAAAGGAAAGGAGAGGAGACAGGAGGGGAGAGGAGGAGAGGAGGAGAGGAGGAGAGGAAAGGGACAGGACAGGGAGAGGATAGGGAGAGGAAAGGGAAAGGAGGGGAGAGAGGAGGGAAGGGAAGGGGAGATTGGTTTTCATGGGTCTTTTGCTCATCTGTGATAAATCAAACCACTGTTATCTTTGGAATATCAATTCCAATTGGTTTTGAAGCTAGCAACTGGAATAAAATTTCTCATTTTATTAGGTTAATATGTGCAGTTGTCCAGTTTTGATGCTACACATTGTGTAAGTTGTTGTGTTCTTAGAAAGGGGGGAATACTTCTATTTAGGAGATCTCTGTGCTCCTGCTACGGGAATAAGAATCAGGAGAGAAAAACACTTCATCTTAATTTCTGAATATCAAGATACAGAAACAGAAAGTGAAATGGGACAGCTCACAGGGCGGCCCTTTCTGAATTCAGCATCTGAGTCATCCAAAAGAAAGAAAAAGAGAGAAAATGCTTTCTGTCAACTTTCCTTGAGCTGATGGGAAATTTTCCGCCCCAAAATCTTGATACTTCATCATTATTTGTTTTTGCATAGTTAAGTCCAGCATGTATTGTTATTTTGTCAAATTTCAATCCATTTTTTCTTACATGACAAGATAGCAACAAAATTCAGATGATCAATCAATGTCAGGATTCAGTTGTTCAAAACAATCAGTAAAGTGAGAACAAGGGCTTAATTCTACTTAAAAGACTTGGATGGTACAGACAAAATTTTACTTCCACCCTAAACCAAAAAATAAGTTGTTCTTTCTGAAGCAGTCTGCTTAATTGATATAATTTACATCATTTCCATCTATTTATGTCATGTCAATAATGTTGAGTCAATCAAATCAAAACAGCAATTACATAATGATGCAAATGGAATGTATTCTATAAAATATATGAATTCAGATGAAATGGAGAGTTGGATTTGATGGACATTTCTCCTCCTAATGGTCCATTAAAGGTTTACTAAAGAGGTCGTCCTCATTAATCTTGGTTCCATCATCACTCTTGGCTTCCTCTATTAGCTATTGGTAAATATGGTATATGGTTTTATATACAGTAAGAGCTTTTACGTATCCTTTTTTAAAGGATTTTTTTGCACAGTTCTCTTTGGAGAATGACATTTTGCAATGTTTTCTGTGTATGGTGAATGGGCTTTGACGCATGTAGAAAATACATTTTTTTCTAGTCATTTTCTTTTAATAAACTGTTATCCAGAATTCACAAATAATAAGGGTGAATAAGAACAAAGTATACCATTTTAATGCTATTTTGCACTTTAAAAAATGTTTTCATCTTTTATAACAGTCAAAATGGAAAAATATAAAGCTCACAAAAGCTACAAAGATGAAGGAAGGAAAACAAAGAGGTTGTTGATAAAAGCTAGCAAGCTATAAAACAATCTATAATCAGTCTGTGATTGGGGTGATGGAGGCTTACATGAAAAGAAGCAGATGCCTAAGAGAGGATGTATATTTATAGACAATTTAGGAAAAATCTATGATTCTGTTATAGTGTCTCATCTAGATTAAATCTGTATTTTTCTGTTATGTGTCCAAGTAACAAACTAGAAGACAAGCATCAAGAATGACAAAAAGATCATGAACCACATTTTTTACTATCATTGTCATTAACATTTTCACCAAAATAAATCATATTGCTCACTCTTACCATGTTACAAGGACACTTGAGTTTAACGTACACATATAAGCAAAATAAACATTACTAGTGCCAGTGTCTATGATCCTCTGAACAGAAGGGCAGAAACCTACACTTTAGCCAAAGAGCTATCAGCAGACTGGTGTTTAAAAATCCCACCAGTCCAAAAATAGTTAATATGTGGGTTTTTTGCTTTTTAAAATAATTTTTCTAGAGATCCAAAATAAATTTCTATAGAGTGCACAAAAGGAAGCAGGTGACAGAAGGTGACAGATAGTAATGTATGTAAAAATTGATTAGTAAAGATGTCACAGCAAAATTATGTGTGCGTGTGGATGGATGGATGGATGGATGGATGGATGGATGGTGTTCTGTGTCATTAGCAAGCATTAGAATAAAATCAAGTACTTTTTACTAACAACTAAAATTATGCAAAACTTCACTGCATTCCTAGCAGCAGAGAAATCAGTAAGGAGAAGAATCAGATCTGCCTGCACAATGAGTAAGATGTGGGGGTATGGGCTTTGCATGCCAAGCAGAGCAGAGGAAATGATAAAGAAAAAAACACGACCTACTGATTCAATTGCTGAGATGCAAAGAGAGGTACAGAAACATTCTGCATAAGGGATGTTATTATATCTTCTCTTAGTCAGAATCAAAGATAAAGCATTGATCTTTGCTACTGTGACTGCTCTTCTGTTGCAGCACAGGTGATTCTCCAGAGATAATTGGGGAGCATAAAAAGAAT
The DNA here is from genome assembly GCA_012654045.1 of Ptyas mucosa. Classification (NCBI taxonomy): domain Eukaryota; kingdom Metazoa; phylum Chordata; class Lepidosauria; order Squamata; family Colubridae; genus Ptyas; species Ptyas mucosa. The sequence goes on along the minus strand of WNWU01000043.1, from coordinate 6,204,093 downwards.
ATGAAAGAGAGTCTTGGTTCAGAGAATTTTGCATCTGTAATTCTACAGGTCCAAGTTAAGGATTCTTGTTTGTTCTGAGTGATATTAGGGACCAGGCAGAAAAGCTGGAAGAGGACAAACCATTCGCAAAGCAAGCTGAGCCAATGATTCATTCCTAAATGTGGCAGATTCTCATTTAGACTTAGACTTAGAATAACTTTATTGTCACTTTGAATGTATCCTAATCGGCATGCATATTAAAATAAAATTTCATTGCATATAGCTCTCAAAGGGTCTCCACCTCCAATATACACTACATAAACATGACTAAGTAAATAAATACAAAATTATGCATATACCCACGTATATTATATGACACAGAGAAACACCGTCTAGTTCAGAGGTATACATGTACATGGCAGGAAAAACAAATCTTGTGAGTTTACCCGATGGATGGCCTAGGGCCGTGATGGCGAACCTATGGCACGGGTGCCACAGGTGGCACACGGAGCCATATCAGTGGGCACACGAGCGTTGCCGTAGCTCAGTTCCAGTACACATGTGCGCACCGGCCAGCTGATTTTTGGGCCTTTCGGTCCCACAGGAAGTTGGAAAAAGGGCTCTTTCTGGCCTCCGGAGGGCCTCTGGGGAAGTGGGGAAGGCCGTTTTCGCTCTCCCCAGGCTCCTAGAAAGCCCCTGGAGTCTGGGAAGGGTGAAAAATGGGCCTACCGGGCCCACTGTGCCATCATGTGCTAAAAGCGGGGGGGCACACGGGTGCACATGCACAGGGGCGGGGCGCATTGAATTATGGGTGTGGGCACATATGTGGGCAACCTCCCCATGCTCTCCCCGCTTTTGGCACGCGACAGCAAAGAGGTTAGCCATCACTGGCCTAGGGAACAAAGCTGTTACAGAATCTGGTAGTGCTCCTTGAAATACTTCGAAACCTCCTCCCACAGGAGAGCAACAGAAACAGACCATAAAATGGGTGTGTGGGGTCTCTGACAATGCTTTGAGCTCTAAGCACATAGCGCTCATAAGCAGTATCCTGAATAACAGGAAGCGAGCTTTCTATAATCTCGGCTGTCCTTACCACTCTCTGAATGGACTTTCTTTTTGAGGCACTGCAGCCACCAAACCAAACAGTGATGCAGTTTGTTAAAATGCTGCCAATCGTGCCTCTGTAAAAAGTAGCCAGGACAGAAGGAGAAAGATATGCTCTCCTCATCCAATGCAGGAAATGCAGATGCTGGTTTACTAAGGATGATGTGTGGAGAGACCAGTTCAGTATTTGAGCTTCCCTAAAAGGACATCTGAAGCCTACCTACTCAGATGGAGCAGAAACCCGCAATAAGGGTCTGATAAATTGGATTTGGTAGTTTCAAAATGAGAATAATCAAAATATATACAGAGTAAAGGGACAAACCATGGCAGATTCAGCACCTTAATGTCAAAAACCTTCAATGGCTGTAGGAAACAATATGATACCATTGAAGTTGGTAAACCTACTGAGTTTCTCTGATGACTTCAACTGTGACCTCTTAACATTTGTTCTAACCTGGAACTGGATATCTAGAAACAGAAGCATCTTTATTTTGCTGAATGTCACAGCTTTACTAACGTAGGTTTGCATTGTCTCTTAGTGAAAAGCAATACTGTTGTTTTTGAATGATTTATTTCCATCCCTTCAGTTTGGCAGTGTTCAGCCACTGTTTGACATTTACGGAGGGATCCAGTTTGGCTGAGGGTGGAAATAGCTGGGTCAACAGCACAAAGAGTATATAAATCAGCCTCTGATTTAGTGGGCTTGACATTCACATTGAGAGATGGCATGGACAAATTCATTGACATAAAAATTGAATGGAGTTGAGGGACGTGGGTTCGCGGTTTTTTTCCGAATGACCTCATTTTTGTAAGACTTTGCCTTGTTAAGGTACCATTGCTATTGCATTCAATTTCCATGGTGTATCCTCATATAGCATTATAATTAGTATTATACTTCATATTATTGTACCAGAAGAAAAGACAGAGACAAGGAAGGAATGCTATTATTCTCATGAGTGATATATAACTCATTGAGATTTATTTAAAGATTCCATAAATAATAGGCCTCTTCCAAAAAGGTGGAAATTATGATTATTGAACTATTGTTTACAATAATACTTGTTAACACGCAGCCAACAACAAAACAGTAACATGACAACATAAATAGAACAAACCAGCCCAATTTTCCTACTTATTCTATGCTTGCATTTTATTTTCTGGCTTCATTACAAAATATTCATAATTATAAAACTGCCTTATCCCTATTATGCTCCATTTTTAAACTAACTTTATATCTAATTTGCATTATTGTGTTAGACATAATAGTGATTAGCTTCAGAAAGATACTTGGCAATGAGAAAAATGCATTGAACTGTCTGTTTACATTTAAATTAATTTAGTTTTGTTTTTAATACATTGTAAATATTATAAGCTGCTCAGGGTTTCCAGAAATGGAATAATATATATGTTGTGAACAAACAAAAAAATAAAATGAAGGTTGCATTTATTCAGATAAATTAAAATATGTTGTTCTCACAAACCAAAAATTTAAATTCTCCAAGAACATAATGTTTGCTTTTCCATAACCTTCCATAACCATTAGCAATAACAGCATTTATTGACATTTTAAAGCACTTTCTTGCTTTAAAAAAATAATTAATATTGTTTTTAATATTCAATGCTTCAAATCATTCATTTCTGCCTATTAATCTTGTATGAATAATGAACTGATTTGGATTAATTCAGGGCACTTAATTGATTCTACAAATCAGATTCATAGATTGATTTGATTCATCAAAGTGAATCATGTCTACCCAAATCAGTTCAGTTCTGCTGGGAAGCTTTCCTAGCATCATAACACATATTATAATCATCTGAATTACCCAAGTCCACTTTGAAATTGGTCCCAATATATTCAGCTATCCAAATCAAATTTGATTGACTTTCTAATTTATTTGAACATTTAAACTGAATTGATTTTCCAAATTATTTCAAATGTCTTATCTAAATTGATCCCAATTTGCCCATCTCCAATAAAAATATTTATATCATAAAAACAGCTTTTACTTAGTTTAGCAGCAGCCATGAAACCTTTCTTAGAAGAAAAGAAATCTTTAATCACTGCTGTGCTACTAATGATAGGAAATATTATTAGTATTAGTATTAACCATCAAATTGTGTTTGCATTTGATACAGAAAAATATAATAATCCATTACAAAAAAAATTAAGAAATAAGTCTATATGACAATTTAACGTTTACCCTTAATTTTCTTCCCACCCCCCATAATATTTAGATTTTCGTCTATAGATGATCTAAACCAAGATATATCGAAACTGCTAAATATTCAGAAGCAGAAAAAGTAACCTAAGAGTAGACAAGACAAATAAATTTGTATGGTAAATAAGGGATGGGATCACATGAGTTATAATATCACATGACATTACATGAATTATCTAATTTGTGATTGAGGAACATGTTATTATTCATGCAATTTGCATGAGCCAAATAACATCTCTGAGGTTTGTTCTGGATATTTATGATCATTGATAGGAAACTGACTCAAGAGAACCCTCTGCCAAGATTTGAAAGTGAAAATGACAGAGCTGTCCATATAATTTCGTATAGGACATGGCAAGAGACCTGGGTTTGCATCCATTTTGCTGGACATCAAAACAATTTGAAATTTGGTTTTGAAAAAAGAAGAACGGGCTAGAAGAGGGGTCTCCAACCTTGGCAACATTAAGACTTGTGGACTTCAATTCCCAGAATTCCAGAATTCTGGGAGTTGAAGTCCACAAGTCTTAAAGTTGCCAAGGTTGGAGACCCCTGGACTAGGACATACTAACATATTAGAAGACACATCTAGTACGTTAAAGATTGGTTGGAAAGATAAGAGACTTCTTTACATGTATGCACTATGGGATTTGTATTTTTATTCCTGGTCATGTGTAAAAATTCTCCTCATTACTTCTTCCTTGGAAAGAAAGAACTCTCATGCATGGGACCAAAGTTATTGAGTATGTACTCCATCTTGCAGGTCCTCCCATTGTTTACTTAATACTCAAAAGTAAAAACAGGCAAGGGTGTTCTTCCCAGAAGGAGACAATCAATTCAGCTGGTGAGTATGAAAAACCACAGAGCCTCTTTCCTATTCATCAGTGAGAAGAACCACTGCCTGCAGCCTTTCTAAAGCCAAAGAACCCAGGAGAGCATTTTCCATAGCTAGATACTTTATTGTAAGCAAAGCACTGGCTGTTCTGAGAGCCAAGCAAATCACTGGAACCTCTGGTTCAGCTACACAGGTACTCCTTACTTAACCACCACAATTGAACTGGCAATTCAGTCATTAAATGAAGTGGCCACTAGGTGAACCTATGACGGTGCTTACGATCTTACTTCAGCTTTCCTTTTGCTTTATAGACCTACAAAATCATAAAAGCAACGACTTTTGGCAATTATCTTCATTATCATCATCATCAGGTCCTATGCAGAGTACATTTGCAGTTATGATGGTGATAAAAAAGCAACTTTGTTGTGATGTTTGACCTAGATAAATATTATTATAAATCTATATCTATCTCTATATCTATCTATATCTATCTATATCTATCTATATCTATCTATCTATCTATCTATCTATCTATCTATCTATCTATCTAT
>WNWU01000043.1:6183536-6199398 GCA_012654045.1 Ptyas mucosa | reverse complement strand
ATCTATCTATCTATCTATCTATCTATCTATCTATCTATCTATCTATCGTAGAACTATGCAGTCTGTCAAAGTTTTACTAAAAGGATATTTTGGGGGTTATTACATTCAGATACTCTGTACATCATCCATCCTATCTTTACAACCTTCTGCTCTTTTCAATTGTTGCTTATATTACCAGAAAATCTGCTGACTTCATTGTGCCTCTGATGAATGCACATTTGGGCATGTGTTAATTCATAAATTGGATAATAATGATGGAATTCATAATTCCAAAGCATCTGAATGCAGGACAGGAAGCAATGGATGGAAACTAAGCAAGGAGAAAAGCAGCCTAGAACTAAGGAAATTTCCTGACAATGAGAACAATTAACCCATGGAACAATTTGCTTCCAGAAGTTGTGGGTGCTCAAACATTAGAGGTTTTTAAGAAGAGACTGGACAGCCACTTGTCTGAAATAGTATAGGCCCTGTTATAAGCAAGATATAACACTTAGCAATAGCACTTAGACTTATCTATCGATTCACAGTGCTTTACAGCCCTCTCTAAGCAGTTTACAGAGTCAGCATATTGCCCCCAACAATCTAGCTCCTCATTCTACCAACCTCGGAAGTATGGAAGGCTGAGTCAACATTGAGCCTGCTAAGATTCAAACTGCCAAATTGCAGCCAGCCAGCAGTCAGCAGAAGTAGCCTGCAGTACTGCACTCTAACCACTGCGCCAGTGGTGAGTTTCAAAATTTTTTACTACGGTTCTGTGGGCATGGCTTGGTGGGCAAGGTATGGCTTGGAGGGTGTGGCAGGGGAAGGATAATGTAAAATCTCCATTCTCTCCCCAATCCAGGGGAAGGTTACTGCAAAATCCCCATTTCTTCCTCACTCCAGGGAAAGGTTCCTGGAAAATCCCCATTTCCTCCCGATCAGCTGGGACTTGGGAGGCAGATAATAGATGGGGGCGGGGCCAGTCAGAATTTTTACCACCGGTTCTCCAAACTAATCAAAATTTTCACTACTGGTTCTCCAGAACTGGTCAGAACCTGCTGAAACCCATCTCTGCACTGCGCCACCACGGCTCTATATATAATTATGACTTAGAGTAGCAATAGGCAGTCGGTGGCATTCCAGTTGTTGAACGTTACCTCCTGACATCCATAAGGAGCATGGTCAGTCATGAGAAGATGCTTAGAGTTATAATTCAGCAATATATTCTGAATTCATTACCCTTTGTTCACAGCAAATTGCAAATCAATATAATAGGTATATGTAGGAGAATTCATTGGGGACAAAAACTTTAATATTTGACATTGCCTGTTAAAGTATCCATTAGACATTCATTTGGAACATACCCCTTAAAAATAATTGAAACTAAAGTGCCTTGAATTGGGCAGGCCTTTGGTCTAAACAGGTTTTCTTTATTGGAGAGTCAGAGAATAAAATTCAATCTCAGAAAGAAATTTTACCTCTAGGCTTCAAAGTGCAGTATTTCTATTTATTCAGCACTAAGATTTACTGATTTCAATGGATCTTATTTCCAGGTGAGTTTGTAATGGGTTGTAGCTTAATAAAGGAGCCCAGAAGATGCAAAGGATAAAAGGTCTAAAGTAACAGCATCTCTTTCCTTTTCTTCCTGTTTATCTTGTTTCTCTTTCAATTGGAATATTTTTTTTCTCCAAAATAGCAAAGTTTTCTAATACTACCATTGGCTACTATTAAGTAAGGAGCAATTATGATCTCTATTGAGCCCAAAATATCTGTTAAGTGAGACATTTGTTAAGTGAATTTTGCCCCATTTTACAACCTTTATTGCCACTGTTGTTAAGTGAATCATTGCAGTTGACAAATTAGAAACCTAGTTATTAAGTGAATCTGGCTTCCCAATTGACTTCGCTTGTCAGAAGGTCACAAAAGGTGATCTTGGGACACAGCAACGGCCATAAATATTGATCACATGACCATGGGGATGCTGCAAATGTCGTAACTGTGAAAAACTGTCGTAAGTCACATTTTTCAGTGCCGTCATAACTTTGAATGGTCACTAAATGAACTGTTGTAAGTTGAGGACTACCTGTAGATAATGAATCTTGAGTATGTCTTTCTCTCCTCCTCTTCAGCATCTGGACTCTGATCTCTAACTGAAGAGATTGCAGAGATGTCTACAATTTCTCAGAGAAGTTATAAAGAGACTAATCATTCTCTTAAGTGGTTGACGTGTTGCCTCTTTAGAAGAGGGAGATCTCAGCTATCTAGTGTCCCTTTAAAGATGATCTTCCAGGGGGATCATAGGATCACAGGCAAAGTGACATATTATTTGGACAAGTGGGAATTGGTTTGTTAATTCAGACATTTTAAAAGCTGGAATTGCAGTCAAAGAACCGAGCCTAGTATTTCACTAATGTATAGAAACATTTTCTTTATAGATGATCTCAAATGCCAAAAGTAGCATCAGTAATAGTATACTTCAAATGATTATCATAAATGGCAAAACTAGTATTATATACTAGGGCATTTGAGCGGTCAGCTTATTTTTATATGGAAGAAGAAGGCTTTTAAGGGGTTGTACTATAAACGAGGGTACCGTCTCTAAGCTGCAAAAATATACATGACTACTATATGGCAACAATATCTCTTTGCTGCTATTGATTGCTTGTTCACAATTTTGCAGCAAAATAAGTCCTGTAAATGATAACTATGCTAGTCTAGGCCACCATCATGAGGTCTAAGTCATCATCATGAAGATTATAGTGTTTAAGTTGTTTGGGGCTTGAATCTTTTGTCTTTTTACTTTGAGAAACTATAAGCATAAGACAGACATTTATTTTTCTATGCTGTGTTGTGATTAAATCCGTGTTTTTACACGAGGTGTGACAAGACTAAAAATATGTTTTATTCCAGTAATGTCTAATTGCTGCTTTTATTTGTGTAGTTGAAAAGCCTTTGAAGTTTGGTGGCCATTTCTGATGCAATTAGTTTCACTGACACTCAGCTGTATAAACCAGGATAGATAAAGGTTAAATTGCTGCTCAAGCAATAGACAGAACAACCAATAATGGTTACTTCTAGGGAAGTACTTCCTTGTTTGTAAAACGTATTGAAAGCAACCTTCAAAATTTCAAAATGTTGGAAGCAACCTTCAACCTTCAAACAAATCAAGCCTCTTTTAGCAAATTAATTTAGATTTCTGTTACTCTGTTTACCTACTTTACAGTGTCAGAGTTCTATATTTCCAATTATTCTGTCAAAAGTATAGTAATTGGTTTTCAAATCAGGCAATTTATAAACAAGTAAAAATGAGCCAGTGCTTTAACCAACTTAGTCTTTGCACAAAAATCAGCTATGTTATATCACCAACAACATGAAAAGTTCAAGGTTTTTTCTTACAAGATAAATATCTATTTTTCATAATGAATATTTGGTACTTAACTCAAGATCAGTATTTGGTCAATCTGTCATTTCTTTCTCCTCCACTACTGCTATGTTTTTTAAGTGTCAACTTCTTTCCTTCTCGTGAGAATATGGATAAGATTTAATCAAAATGTGCACAGCCCAAATTCAACAGGAATAACTATTTCCAACATACTACTCTACCTACCAATTGGCTGTTTAAGATGAAGACATAAGTGGAAATTCTTCTGCAGAAATATGAGTGAATGCTTGGAATTAAAGTTAAACATGTAAGGTCTTAGGTATTCAGAGAGCTTTGTCTGGATGATTGGTTCCTTTCCTTCTGATTTTTAACACATTCAATGCTGTAAATTTTAGATGGCATTTGTTCTATTTGCTCAAAAATTGGACAAGTTATTTTCAAAGATAAAGCATATAATCTGAGTCAACTCAGCGGCCAGGGACTGCGTCCCTTCATTGCAAAGCTGGAAACCATTTTTGAAGAACCTCTGAATGCCTGCACTGAGAGGTTAAGGAGGGACAATTTTGACCACAGATAGTCCAGAATTTGATACCTTTGTCATATCATAGACTTATCCAAAGAGGATTTTGCTAGACCTTTCCATCCAAGAAAACCCTGGGACTGTTGTGGCCCCTCAGCGGCCTGTGCAGCTAGATTCCGACAGCGAGGAGGCTGGTGTGGTGCTGCGCCAGCAGCCTGTGCAGCTTGCACTTGAGTCAGACAATGAGGAGGCTGGAGAAGATGTGGTGCCAGAGGTGGGGATTCAGCCAGGGCCTTCAGAACCTCCAGAAGCTCCCTTAAGTGAAAGGACGAAGAGGAGGAGCCTCTTCTCGATGCACGGGCACACGGAGCTGCCAAAAGGCAGGAGTGGCTCCTCAGGAGGAGGTCTCCTCCAGAGTAAGGCTTGGGGCTAATTGGCCACTCCCTTAGCCTATTTAAGGAGGAACGCCAACTGAAGCAATTTGCAGGGAACAACTTCGTTCACATACCTTAGTGTCTTGTCTTGCTTATCTTATCAACTTCCTGCAAATTGCTTCTGGGCATTCTGCCAACCACAATAAGCTTTCAGTATTATTCTTTGAATTCTTGGCGGCTGTTAATGCAGTTAATTAATAGTTGTTGTTGTAAAAAACTCGTTTATTTAGTAAACTAAGGTTTGAACGGACTTTGTGTGTGCTGCATTCTTTGGGATCCGTAGCTGGGGCAGAACAGGGACTCTAAAGCAGGCAGGAGAACAATTACATTATGGAAGTCCCTGGAAAGCCAGTGAACACACCACCCTAATACTTATTAGCTGCAGGCACAAAACTGAACCATGCAGCCCATTAGATTCATTTCAGAGATTCCTTCTACAATGCCTTAATTATACATTTGTTTATCATGTTTGCATAACTGCCTATCTCACAAGAAAGTGAGTCTGATTGGCATACAATCCTTAATTAGGAAACCAGTAAATACATACAGTAATTGTAAATCGCCTTTTTTGAAATGCAAGCTACCTAGAGCCACTGGTTGAGATGGGCAGCTATAGAAATTGAATGAATCAATGAATCAATGAATGAATGAGGAACAGTCACACATAAAAAGTTATGATAAAATGATGCATCTTATAAAGAGTGAGAAGTCCAAATGAAGGAGCTTTTTAAAAAACCCTTAGTGGAATCTGTTGCATTACAGATGCCCCAAATATTAAAAAATGTTCCCAGTTACAGGTGGTCCTCGACTTACAAGAATTCATTTAGTGACCGTTCAAAGTTACAACGGCATTGGAAAAAGTTACTTAGGACCATTTTTCACACTTATGACCGTTGCAGTAGCCCCATGGTCACACAATCAAAATTCAGGTACTTGGCAATTGGTTCATATTTATGACTATTGCTATGCCCTGGGCTCATGTGATCAGTTTTTGGGACCTTCTGATAAGCGAAGTCAATGGGGAAGCTAGATTCACTTAACAACCGTGTTACTAACTTAACAATTGCAATGATTCACTTAACAACTGTGGCAAGAAAGGTTGTAAAATGGGGGGAAACTCACCTAACAAATATCTCACCTAGCAATGTAAATTTTGGACTCAATTGTGGTCGTACGTTGAGGACTACATGTATTGCAAATGCCAACAAGAAACATTGCTCCAAACTGTATTACTTTGGAATGTATTTTCAAAGTCCATATAGCTGAGAGAGGTGAAGGTGGGAATGATGGAATCTGATGTCTGCTGCCCTATTTTCCAGAGCCTCTTAGTCCTGGCTACTTGTCTTGCATGCTGGGAATTTTTCCTTGCTACCTGTGGCTGTTGCTCTTCTCCAAAGATGTTACCATGCAATCCAATCTGCCCCTTTTCAGATAAATACCCACAGCTTTCTGTGGGATTTGCTTATAAATATATCACAGAATATAGCCTTAAGCACTCTTATTTATTAAGCTATATTTCTGTCCATTTCAGCAACCATAGCAAATAATGACAATTTGCCCAAGGCTAAGAAATAAGTGAATGGCTGACCCTGAATCAGAGTCTGGCTTGGACAGTTCTACTTTATTGGTCCCTTATATATCAATAGTACTTTTTCAATGGGGATTTACTTTGATGCATAGATGGAAAAACACACTGGATAACTCTGATCCTTTTTTAAAAAATACTTATAAAATGATCAAATGATCAAATATCTTTTAGGGTATTTTTTTTTTAAATGGTTTAAAAGTCAGAATGAAAACATCAATTCCACATTGGGACGTCTTCTTTCTTTTCCATCATATTCCCTGAAACGACCATTTAACATGCAACACTGAATGCGGCATAGTCATTTCCAGGAATACAGAAGACAAGAAGAAAAGATTATCCGGAACAGTTTGATATTGCTGTTAGCACTCTACCTTTTGAAAACAACACACATTCACACACGGACAAAAACAACGGAAAGGCTTCCTGCCCATTTCATATATTAAAGAAAATATAGTTTTCCCCTCCCTTTCTCCTTTGGGCACACACAGTTCAAGGCCAGCTATTTTGCTTCTAGCATATGCTTTTCAATTCTTTACATGTTGGGGATATGAAAGAACCAGTATTTTTTCCCCCCCATCTGGAGTACAAATGCTGATTTGTAAGTGAAGTCAGCAGATCCAAGTTCAAATAAAAGATTATAAACCTTGGAGTTCAAATTCAGAATGATCAATATTGTTCTAACCACCATTTCATTCAAACGGAAACGATTCACGTTTCCTGCTAATTGAATAGTTCCTTGGTCCTTTTGTTTCACTGTTTAAATTAAAAATGCATAGAAGAATATATTAGCAATGAAATGTTACGGTATAACTGCTAAATATTACAAAGATTTAAAACTTATGGAATAATCCATGCTGGTTTCAAGTAAGAGCCATGAATTTTAAATCGAGAATGCTACTGTGTTTTTTGGGATAGATTTACTGCTACACACCCAAAATACAATATAAAAGAAAAGGAAAGATCTTTTATTTGAGTATCTCGGTTGCAACAGTCAAATCTATTTATTTTTGCTTGATTAGGTTGTTAAATTTGAATGTAATTCTTGGATTAATAACTCAAAATGACTTGCCACTGTTATGGGATAGAGAAGAGAATTTAACAAGACACATGTAGTGAGTTATACACAAAATGCCCACCACTGTTAAATGAAACTAGGAACATAAATCTCTTCTTGCTGTGTCTGGAGAATAATATCATTTGTCTTTTTTTGAGTATAAATTATCTTACACTTCAGCAAATGAACGAATCCCTTAATATGCAGGGTTAGAAAACACACACTAAAATTAACCAAAGCACAGCATTCTTCCAATATTATTTTGCACCTTGCAGTTTTCAATAAACTCTTCTTAGTCACGTATAGGGGAATACACTGTGTTTTTAATGAGAATTTCTAGCAGTGGAGTAATTCAGAGGTGGGCTTGCATGTAACATTCAAATGTGGCCGCTATTGTTATTGCAAACAGACTCATAATCTATTTCTCTACTGGAATTTTTCAGAAAAGCCTCTGAGCAGACAGGACCTGATGTACTCATACAACTGTATCCATAGGAAATGACAAGGCTTTGGAGTCTGCATCACCGGTCCTTCGATGAAGAAAGTAAGTTTGGAAATTCTGCTGTCTGCTGTAGCCTATCATGAGGTTTCAGCAAGGAAAAACCTAAGTTTAACCATGTTAAGAAAATCTTAGCAGTCAAGCACAAAGCAGAGTTTCTAAATCTGGCTTGTTTCAATGAACCCTAGTTAATATTTGCCATAGCATTAAAAAAAGGTAAAGGTTCCCCTGGCACATATGTGCTAGTTATTCCCGACTCGAGGTGCTCATCTCCGTTTCAAAGCCGAAGAGCCAGCGCTGTCCGAAGACGTCTCCGTGGTCATGTGGCTGACATGATTCAACACCAAAGGCACACGGAACGCTGTTACCTTCCCACCAAAGGTGGTCCCTATTTTTTTTTAATTTATTTATATGCCGCCCTTCTCCGGAGACTCAGGGCAGCTTACAATGCGTTAAGCAATAGCCTTCATACTTTTGTATATTTTATACAAAGTCAGCTTATTGCCCCCACAAACTGGGTCCTCATTTTACCCACCTTAGAAAGGATGGAAGGCTGAGTCTGGTGAGAATTGAACTCGCAGTAATTGCAGGCAGCTGGATGTTAAATGCTGCCTTAGTAGGAGGCATTAGCCTCCTACGCCACTCAGGCTCAATTTTTCTACTTTCATTTTTTATGTGCTTTTGAACTGCTAGGTGGGCAGAAGCTGGGACAAGTAACGGGAGCTCACCCCATTATGCGGCACTAGGGATTTGAATCACTGAACTGTTAACCTTTCAATTGACAAGCTCAGCGTCTTAGCCACTGAGCCACCGCATCCCAGCTACCATAGCATAGACCTCAGCAATATTAACAGCATTTGTTGGGAAGGAGACAAAATAAACAAAATGGAGAACATGGTGATATAATACTGTCCCTGCCCTTTCTGTACAAGGGTAGGCTTTGGAGTCTTTCTACTATCTTGTCTGTTTTTGACACCTCACTTCCTGGCAGAGAGGGAACATAATGGATGCTACCTTGTGTTGTACCGAATAAAAGAGGAAGGAAGGAAGGAAGGAAGGAAGGAAGGAAGGAAGGAAGGAAGGAAGGAAGGAAGGAAGGAAGGAAGGAAGGAAGGACGGACCATTGGCAATTGCAATTTTCAGGCTCCTCCTCACTGTTGTTAGACATCATACAGGTTGTCCTAGACTTACAATCACAATTCTGGCCAAAATTAATATTGCTAAGTGAAATATTTGAGTTTTGTCCCATTTTATGATCTTTCTTGCCACAGTTGTTAAGTGAATCCCTGCAGTTGTCAAGTTAGTCGTATGGTTGTGAAGTGAATCTGGCTTCCCCATCGACTTGTCAAAAGGTCTCCAAGCTGATCGCATGACCCCAGGACACTGCAACCATCAGAAAGATAAGTCAATTCCCAAGCGGCCAAATTTTGATCACATGACCGTGGGGATGCTGAAAAGTGTGAAAAATGGTCACAAGTCACTTTTTTTTAGTGCCATTGTAACTTTGAACAGTCACTAAACGGCCTGTTGTAAGTTGAGGACTACCTGTATTTGTAGTGCCACTTTTGTTATTATTGTGTCGAGGCCCTTCTTTCTGTACAAAGTCCACCCGAGGAACTCCTCAGGGAGGATAATCAGAAAAATTACCTTTTTAGAGTGATGGGAGGAATGGGTACCATTTCTATTACAGATGACCAATATAAAAAGCACTGAGAAACTGTCCCTAAGTTTGCTTTTTATACTTTTACCTATAATCATCTTATTTTTTGTGTCGTATTCTTTGTGAATGTAAACTTAAGAGCTCAACCATCTTTTACTGTGTTTTGAATTTATTTCATTTTACTCCTCTTTGTAATGAACTACAGCACCATTCAGAATTACAGCATCCAGCATCTATGGAGATTCTCAACCATCCAGGTCACCCACAATTCCCAGCATTTCTCAGAACAGGCTGTTTCCTGGAGCTACTGGGAGTTCAAGTTCGACACCATTTGCAAGATCATATATTTCCTTTGTTGCAGTGGTGGGTTTCAAACTTTTTTACTACCGGTTCTGTGTGCATGGCTTGGTGGGAGTGGCAGGGGAAGGTTACTGTAAAATCTCTATTCCCTCCCACTCCAGGGGAAGGCAAAATCCCCATTTCCTCCCAATCAGCTGGGACTCGGGAGACAGAGAATAGATGGCGGCGGGACCAGTCAGAGGTGGTATTTACCAGTTCTCCGAACTGTTCAAAATTTCCACTACCGGTTCTCCAGAACTGGTCAGAACCTGCTGAAACCCACCTCTGCTCTGTTGCCTGGTTGGGTCATTTGTCTCTTCAGTTTTTCATCATGGAGGGAATCACCTTGTGCAAGTCGTGTAATACCCCCAAACAAACAGACAGACAGACAACAACCTCTAGCAGGAATTTCACAGAATAATTTTTACAGGGAACAGACACACAGGATGCACATGCCTAGTAATTGTCTTGCCATTCTGCGCATGTATACTGCATGCCCATCATGCTATTTTCCTTTCAGGATTATCAACATTATGCAAAACACAAGAGAAAAAAAAAAGATAAATTATAACGAAGAAAAGAAATAACAGCAAGTTTAAAAAAAAGAAAGAAAGAAAAAATGTTATATTTGTTATTATGCCTGTCCATACCTTGGTGAAATCTTCCTTGTTTCCACTACATTGATGCTCCAATTAAATTCGCCTTTTTTTCGCCCCGCTATAAGTTTCTCATTTCTTTCTCATTGGGAATCTTATTCAAATTACCCCTCAGTGGCTTTCTCTGGCTTCCTCTTGCTCTCAACCTCTTCCCTCCTAGTACAGTTTAAATTATGCTTACATGCTACAGCACTATACAATTGCTGTGTGGCATACTGATTACATTTGTGGAACACAGTTTTCATGGACACTTATTAAGGCTGGCTGCCTGTTCATAGTCTGGAAAATTAACATATATATTCTAGCTTAATTTTACTATTAAGGTAATAAAGATATTAATTAAAAAGAAAGATAAAATACCTACATTAAAATATCCTTGTCATCCAGCTCTGGATTGATTTGTTTTGTTATGATGGCTTTTTCTGCCCCTTCCTTCACAGAAGCTTATGTGAGTGGAAGTCTCTTTTCAATACTTTTAATATATCGCTAATGTCTTTCATTTTGGCTTCCAGTAACTCAGGATAGAATTATTTTCACAGTTCATTTAGGCAACATGTGAAACGTATAATGAGTCTGATGTCAATGCAGCAAAGAATCATGCAGGAAATGGTTTACCAAGGGAAAGTCTATTCATGTTAAAATTAGACTTAGAAGATGCAGTATAGAAAGAGTATTGATGGAGGCAACGGTTGACTTTACCATGGATAGCCAGGAAAACAAGCATAAAGACAATAAAACAAATCAATCTAGTATTCTCACTTGATACACAAATGACATAGCTCAGATTATTTT
This sequence comes from Ptyas mucosa, assembly GCA_012654045.1. Taxonomy (NCBI): domain Eukaryota; kingdom Metazoa; phylum Chordata; class Lepidosauria; order Squamata; family Colubridae; genus Ptyas; species Ptyas mucosa. The sequence continues at coordinate 6,188,495 of WNWU01000043.1, read as the reverse complement.
GGGCACATTATGTAAAGAAATATTGTGACCTCAATATAGTCAAGAAATGTGGATAGGAAAAAGAAGCAGAGAACGACCAATAGCAACGTGGCTAGCCTTAATTTCATTGCAGCTGTGATGGTTCTACACCATTAGAAGATTTGAAAAAACAGGCTGCGGATCATTCTGAAGGAAACCTATCTATGTGATGTCTATGAGTCAACACTGACTTAATGGCACATAGTCATAAATATTTTGAGGGAGAATATATCTCCTTCCCCTACTACAAAATAATACCACATCCAGGACAACATGGTATAAAATACAAAGATACCTCAGTCTTTGTTGATAATCTGTTCTGGAAGACACGATGAGAACTAAAACTGACGAGTATCAAGAAAACCACATGACTGACTAAGTGACCTGCTATTTCAATTGAAACTAAAAGAATTAGGTTTGTGAAAGAGTTAGGTAGGTTTTAGATCTACAGAAAATTTCTTGTCCAGTTGTGACTGGTGTTAGCTTGCACATCAATTGAAAAACTATTGGTTCACCCAGACTATTGCTTCACATTTCTGTGTCATATATTTATTTATTATATTTGTTACCTCTCCCAATCAGACCCCATTCGGTGGGTTACAAGATCACTATAGTTTAATAAAATTGTCTTTTTACAACTTTGAAATTCCTTAATTCGTGGTAGAGTCAGGATGGAGCTGAACGTTTATTGGCCGGATGCACATTAAAATTACAATTTAATTAAAATTAGAAATTACTGGCCGGTTCATATTAAAAAAATAATTTCTGAAAAACACGCATATATAAAAACCTAAAGTACAGTACTAATTAAAAAGTAGATAGCAGCAATGTCTGTTCATGTGCACATCTAAATAAGTTAGTGTGGAGCAATTTATAAAATGCTTAATGGCACATAGTCATAAATATTCTTAGGGAGAATATATCTCCTTCCCCTACTACAAAATAATACCACATCCAGGACAACATGGTATAAAATACAATGGTACCTCAGTCTTTGTTGATAATCTGTTCTGGAAGACACGATGAGAAGTAAAATTGATGAGTATCAAGAAAACCACCTGACTGACTAAGTGACCTGCTATTTCAACTGGAAGAAATAGCAAGTCATGATGCAGCCAACCTCAACAAGTTCTTCTTTTGCACGTTGACTACCAGGAGAAATACAATACTGAATCCAACGAGTTTCGAAACAGTAAAGTGCCGAAATATGACTGTATATCAAAACTGTGCTGCTGTGCTTGATATATAGTGAATCACACCAGAAGGAAACTGATGGACGATGTTCTCTTTTCTCTGCCCACCACATGAGGAGTAGGTTTTGAGAGGCCATATTGTGCAGAGCCATAATGACTGTCTGAGAGCCATCTCAAAACATGTCTTCTCTAAAGCACAGAGTTTTGCATGTCAATTCTCAGCCATTTAGTCTTTCCAAAGCAGAAGGTTGACAAACATTGTTCAAGAGTCATCTGTGGTAGCATCTGAGAAAGTTATGTTAACATTTTCTTCTCCACTGATACAACCATATGGAGCTTTATTGTCTACCATAATTTTCCATCTCTAAAAACAGGCTATTGCCTGAAAATGTTCAGACTGCAATAAATATGCTTGGCTTTAATGTGGCTCTATGTTCTTTAACAGCTTGCATGTGCTCTTCTGGCAAATGTGTTGAATTTCTTTTAAGAGGGACTTAAACGGCATTTGTTATTTCCATGGAGTGCATGGTGTAATGTTTATGCATCCAATTCTTTCTTTCATGTCTTTCATGGTCCTTGGGATTTTCGAACCTACTATCCCACTGTTTTCCACTAACAGGAAAACAAAAAGTTTCTTCAAGGAGATGACAGTTGGGAGAAATGTAAATATAGTAGGCATTTAGCTGCTGTAAGTGCTTGGGTTTTATTATGAAATAAATTCTGTCTGTGCCTAACTGTGCCACACAGCCACTGAATGATGAGATGTTTGAGGAAAAAACATTCCTCCCAAACATTGTTAGTTTAAAGCAGCCATTGGCAACTACACATTCTATAAACCGAGCAAATCTCATCAAGATCTCCAATATCATTATAATGAAAATAGATTACAACATGATAAAAGTTAGGTTTGTGAAAGAATTAGGGGCGCTTTAAAACAAGAGAATATTTTTGTCCAGTTGTGACTGGTTTTGAATTATTAGCTTCCACATCAATTGAAGAACTATTGGTATACCCAGAATCTTGCTTCACATTTCATATGAAACATTTCATACAATAAATAAATATAGGTATCATAAATTTATTATATTGTTCCCTATCCTAATCAGACCTCATTCAACAGGTGACAAGATCACTATAGAATAATAAAGCACCCTTTTTATGACCCTGTCATCTCTTAATTCACGGTAGAGTTGGGACAACTGGATGGAACTGCACATTTATCTGCCTAAGGCACATTAAAATTTAATTAAAATTAAAATTTACTGGCCAGATTTCCATTAAAATAATTTCTTAAAAATACACATATAACATAAATAAACAACTACATATTCTATAAACCTAGCAAATAAAAGAATTAGGTTTGTGAAAGAGTTAGGTAGGTTTTAGATCTACAGAAAATTTCTTGTCCAGTTGTGACTGGTGTTAGCTTCCACATCAATTGAAGAACTATTGGTTCACCCAGACTATTGTTTCATGTTTCTGTGTCATATATTTATTTATTATATTTATTATTTATTATATTTGTTACCTCTCCCAATCAGACCCCATTCAGTGGGTTACAAGATCACTATAGTTTAATGAAATTATCTTTTTACAATTAGTCATTCCTTAATTCAGGATAGAGTCAGGATGGAGCTGAGCATTTACTGGCAGGATGCACATTAAAATTACAATTTAAAATTAGAAATTACTGGCCAGGTTCATATTAAAAAACTAATTTCTGAAAAATACACATATACTGTATAAAAACCTAAGGTACCATACTAATTAAAAAGTAGATAGCAGCAATGTCTGTTCATGTGCACATCTAAATAAGTCAGTGTGGAGCAATTTTTTAAAATGCTTACAAAGTGAGGATTGCTTATATCTTATTTGCCATCTTGCTATCATTGTTGCCATCATCAGTTGTTATGGTTTTAATGCTGCATCTGACGCAATGTTGATTTTAACTTGTATGATTTAATTGGTTATTTATTGTACTTGTAATATAATTGTTTATCATGCACAAATGTGCTGTTTAGGGATAAGGTGCCACAAGATTTGAAGAGAATTTTAAAAACCACAGTCCAAAATCTGGCATAGTCATTTGGGGATATATGTATGTGTGTATTTAAGGGATAAAGTAGGACCATTGGCCATGCTGAATGGAGATTGTGTAAACTAGCATTCTTCCTCATTTTTTAGAGTTTTAGAATCAGAACTATTTATCTTTTAGTTTATTTTGAAATATGTACTTCATTTTTCCCCCCTTATTGGCTTTTTAAGTATCTCGGCTGATAAAGATATTTTGTTTACTCAAATGCTTGTAGACTGTAAATAGTCTAAGACTTACGATGACAACTGAGCCCAAGATTTCTGTTACTACAGAAAGTGAGACAGTTAAGTGAGTTTTGCCCCATTTTACAACCTTTCTTGCCACAGTCGTTAAGTGAATCACTGTAGCTGTTAGTAACCCAATTGTTAACTGAATCCCTATTGACTTTGCTTGCAAAAGGGGATCACATGATGCCAGGATAGTGCAAACATCATAAAAATGAACCAGTTCCAGTGCTGAATTTCGATGATATAACCAGGGGGATGTTCCAACGTGTGAAAAATGGTCCTAAGGCTTTTCAGTATCTTTGTCACTTTGAATGGTCAGTAAATGAATGCTTGTAAATCAGGAACTACCTGCATTTTGCAAATCTTTCGTTGGGTTAATAAAAACACAGCAATTAATTATGGAATATATCTTGATGACTTGTTCATTTAGGAAAATACAGCACTAATTTCTGATATAATCAATATATCAGAATATATATTAAAACAACATCCTTTCTACAACCCTGTTTTAATACTTTAAAAAAAGTGAAAAAAATCTATGGGGGGGCGGGGTCAGCTTTTCAAAAGAAATGAATGGAATGCAGACAAAAAATTGGGACTATTTTTTCCTGCTCCAAACTGATTGGCTAAAAGTACCTAATCAATCCATAGTCAACACCGGATCAAGCCTAGTTTGTCATTTGAATTGGCTTTAAATTTGAACAAATATACCTTTCTGGAGTGAATTAGTTTATAAATGTGAGAAAGAAAGCAGCCTATCTGTTTGGCAAATGTAGTGTGATGAAATAAATTTGCATAGAAATTAATCCAACAATATGGGTTATTTTATTGTTTGTAATAGTCAGCTCAGAAGGAGACATACAGTAGTGTTATTCCATTTTTAAATTCATCACTTTACCTCGCTACACATCACACAGAAACAACTGCATGCTAAATAGGAAGCAAATCTTAGCCATAAAATAAATATACTTATCGTTCAAATGCACCAGACTCCTAGGGATAAAGTTGGGTGCCTTTGAAAATAAATGTTGATTGAACATGAAATTATAGTGCAAAGACATATTAAGGAAGTTAATTATATGGTGTTAGAAGAAATTATTATAAATTAACAAAATGGAAATTTATTTAGGAACAGAAATTGGGAAATAATGTAGAGGAACAATAGCACCAAGGATTTCATTAATGATGTAGTAGCAACAGAAGCGTTTTTTTTTTCTTTTGTCCATAATTCACATTCCATTATGTGTGGTGCACCTGGAACTGCATCAGAATGTATCAGGTGCAAAGAAAGAAGTGGATTTAGCCATAACAAAGAAATGTGGGTTTACATAATTAAATATGTTTCCTTCCTTCCTTCCTTCCTTCCTTCCTTCCTTCCTTCCTTCCTTCCTTCCTTCCTTCCTTCCTTCCTTCCTTCCTTCCTTCC
>WNWU01000043.1:6131787-6183526 GCA_012654045.1 Ptyas mucosa | reverse complement strand
TCCTTCCTTCCTTCCTTCCTTCCTTCCTTCCTTCCTTCCTTCCTTCCACAATCTTCATAGAGTCAGCTACCTATCAGACAGACTGCCTATCTTGTTGGCGCTAGTCAAACAAAGGTAGACATCATTGGGAAAAGAAATTCACAAAGGTTTATGGCTTCATAATCTGGGGCTTTCTGGCAAGATCACAAAGCTTAGATCTTGCCAGTCTGTAGGCCACTTTGGAGGCAGTCTGGATGACAGTGGTTGACGTTCTCTGGTAGCTCTAGATTTGCATAACTATAGACATGGCCATGATTATAGCACCATCCACTCATGGAGAACAAGACGAAATCTCAGTAACATTCCAAATTCATTTTAATATACTCTCTGAACACTTGACAACTATGAGCCTGGAATGTGAGTTATGTAGATCTTAGTAGGATGATTAAAAAAAGAAACCAATACAACTCTCATCTGCTCATTAAAAGATACTGGATAGGTTTCTATCTCAGGACAGGGAGAAAAGAAACAAAGTCCCATCTTTAAGACTGTGTGCACTCAGTGTGCTATGTACCAAACATCTCTGCAGTCTGTGGAAAGTGTATATTTTTCTCAACTAACATTTTGTTTGGGAATCTTCTCACATCACCACTTGATCACTTAATATCTCACCTTATGTCTAAGAGCTATTTGTTATTAGGAAACCGCTGTTTCCTAATGTGGGCAATTTTGAGATGAGTGAACTTCCCAGAATTTTTAGCAATAAGTGGGAAACAGCGTTGTCTTCATCAGCAATGCTGTCTTTGGTGGGTCTGCAGATAAATGGACATTTTGGACCATTCAATGTTGGCCTGTAAATGTCATGTGTATGTTTCATTGGCAGAGGCATACCATATTTTTCAGCGTATAAGATGCACTTCCCTTCCCAAAAATAGTGGGTGGAAATGTCTGTGCGTCTTATACACCGAATGTTGCCAAAACCCCGCCCACCCACTAGCCCCCGCCTTCAGCTGTTTTTGGCCTCAGCATGGCGCTTTTTCAGCTTCCGCACTATTTTTAGGTGTTATGTTACTGTGCAAAAAGAATTAAAATACAGTTGCATAGACAAATTATTTATTACTAATATTAGAGCATCATTATGTAGTGTAAGTTGTATACCGTATTTTTTGAAGTATAAAACGCTCTGGAATATAAGATGCACCTACCTTTTTTGGGGAGGAAAACAAGGCAAAAAAATCTGCCTCTGCCTCCCAGCAATTTGCCTCCTTGTAGCAAAACAGCCTGTTTCAATTTCATTTTCATTTTCAGCACAGTCTGATTAGCACAAGAAAGAAAAATCTGCCTCTGCCTCCCAGCAATTTGCCTTCTTGCAGTAAATGGGACATGCGGCAATAGGCAATGGCAATCCCTGCAGCCTGAAACAGCTGAGGGTCAGAAGGCCGATCCAACCGACAAACAGCTGTTTGTACTAATCAGGTTGTGCTGAAGCTGAAATGGGCTGTTTGCTGTTTGCTGCAAGGAAGTAAATTCCTGGGAGGCAGAGTCCAAAGGGTGAGAGTCGGTGGATGGGTGGGGCTACATTCGATGTATAAAACGCATCCAAATTTTCACCCTCTTTTGGGGGGGGGAAGTGTGTCTTATACTCCGAAAAATACAGTAGTTAAAAAAGGTAATGAATAAGAAAAAAATTGTTTGAATTTGTGCTCGATCCTCATAATAACCTATAGTTTCGCTTACTACTACTACTACTACTACTAATAATAATAATAATAATAATAATAATAACAACTTTATTGTTATTGTACGTGTATACACAGTATACCCGTACAATGAAATTCACTTAACACCCAAAGACCAGGTCCAACACACATAACAATCCCCAAACACATTCCCACCCACTACAACTCCCCATCCCTAAACCACCCAAACATCTACACAACAGACCAAGTAATGCTGTCCAACAGCTCACTGATGGTGGCCCTTTAGTTCATTGTTAAGTGCATTTATAGCTCTGGGATAAAAACTATTCAGAAAATGTGTGGTCCAAGTTTTCTCTGAGAATGTTATGCAACTTCCTCAAACAGTGAGATTTGAAGATGTCGTCAAGGGCTGGTAGCTGGAGTCTGATTATATTCTGGGCAGTTTTAATGATTCTCTGTAGAGCTTTTTTGTCCACTACAGAGCTGCTCCTATACCATGCAAGAATGCCGTATGTCAGAACACTCTCAATGGTGCTGCGATAGTAGAACAGAAGTAGATGCTGAGATAGATTATATACTTATATAACTTCCAAGGAAAAAGCTTGTCATTGTTTATTTCTAAAACGTAGGCACTAAACCAGATTAATTCGACCTTCAGTATCCAAGGAGTTAGTACCAGGCAGCTGAACCACAGGTATTGGCTAAAGATCATCCAAACAGAATCAATAATCCTACATAAAGTAGGAGTACAGCTGTATTTATATAGACCATCTCAATGTAGTTAAGCTTCTCCAGTCATGTACTACCTGTATGTATAAAATTATTATGGTTCCTTCTCACATGCCTGCAATGTTGGGAAATGTGAGATACAGAGGAAATATTATATTTCATTACTTGGCTCATATATAAATATTTTATGTCCCAAGAAGAGTTAGAGTTAGAAAAATCTCCTTCTGCTTGTTACAAATTCACTTTGAAATACATGAATACATTCAATCTCTCAAATTAGTCCTTTGTGGTGGTCATATCACTTCCTGCTCTGCCAGCACTGTTGTCCTCCTGTAGAGAGTCACTTAGAATGGCCCAACCCAGATGCTTTATAGAGACCTTAAGATTCCACCAGTATGACACATTGCTTTTTTAAAAAAAATAATAATAATTGCATCTGGCTTATAATTCTGAAATACCACAGACTTAAAAACAATAACAGAGGACACGCAGCTCTAAAATAATGTGCTTTGTTTATTAAACATGACCATTTCACAGATAATGGCTTTTATGTACACTGAGAGCATATGCACCAAGACAAATTCATTGTGTGTCCAATCACACTTGGCCAATAAAAAATTCTATTCTGTTCTGTTCTGTTCTGTTCTGTTCTGTTCTGTTCTGTTCTGTTCTATGATGGAGTTCTCAAGCACACATATAAGTTACAATGGGAAAAGAGAGACAGACAGACAGAGAGAGAGACACAGACAGAGAGAGAAAGAGAAAGAGCGTGAATGAGAGAGAGAGAGAGTGACTGAGAGAAAAAGAGATTATGTATCTATATGTAAGCGATGTGTTCTCTTCCTTGGAGCAAACTGGCATCACACTTTGCTTCCATGAGGATTTTTTCCCCTGGGCTTCTATATCAGAAAAAGCTTCTGTGCAGATTTTGTGCCCAGAAGAACCCTTTATCTGCCTGGCCAAAGAGCACTGCCCAGCTATTTTAGCAAGCTGTGCTGGAGAAGGTTCAGCACCGTATCATCTGGCACTACTTGCCAAAGCCTCAAGCAAGTCATGCCAGAAGAGGACAGCAGCACCTTGCACAGATATTTGGCCACTGTATCACCAAAAACAAAACAAAACAAACAAACCTATACCGAGAAGGGACCCTCAAAGCAGAGCAAAGGAAAGAAAGATCATCCCTTTAAGTCTTAGAAGTGAGGATGCTGTGTTACTCTGCAAAGCAGCTCCGAGGAAGTGCTTCTTTTGAACCTTTGAAGCCAAAATCACCCCTTTGAAGTTTTTCACAGCCCTAATAATAATTGCAAGAGTCATTCACAGACTTGTCAGCCCCTGAATCTAATACTTTCCTCCTTGCAGAAATGTAAGATACTATTTTCAAAGAAATCTTCAAGGCCTTTTAGTGCAGAGCATGATGTCCTGTCCTTTCAAATGTGCTAAGCTCCCAAACAACTTATTAAAAGCTGAGCTCTCCAGAGAATTTTGAATCAGAGATGAGTTACTGTAGATGCCTGCTAAAATCAGTCCACTTTCCACCGAATTTGATATAGCACACACTAAATAGAATCAAAGACTTCCTATAATATGTTCCCTTCATTTTTTGTACTTGTTCCTTTTATCCCGTGATTAGGCAGAATTTTGCACAGTTGGATTTTTTTTAAGAAAATACAAGTGTGGAGGTGTGATAAAACATGAATAATGGTGTGTGTGTGTGAGAGAGAGAGGGGGAGACAGAGAGAGAGAAAGAGAGAGAGAGAGAGAGAGAGAGATCCACAAAATATTTGCATTTATCAGTCATACACTAAAGATGACACTCTTTAACATTGCATCAACTCAATTTCTGAAAAAACATATTTTAAATTTTACAAAGTGCTACATAATCAGTCAGGCAGATCATCAAATTGTGTCATGCAAAGAGGTGTAAAGGAAATGCATTAAAAGAAGATTGCTACAAGTAATACATACCAGTCTCATTAATTTTACTCCTAAGTTACCACTTGACAAAAACTGCATATTAGCTATTGGTGGGGAACAAAAAGCAAAGTACATGAACAAAGCTAGAAAACTAACAAATAGTTATTTTATATTAGTGAAAATTGAGTTCTATATTCCAGGCAAGGTGACAAATTATACCTTCACTTAAAACAGATGTCAGAATGATAATTTCTTATGATGATTTCATCACTCTACTGCATGGTTCACTTAAACTGTAATATATGAGTCACCCTAATATACTATTTTCAGAGAGATTGACTGCCAGTTGCTATAGATGATTCTCTCTGTGTGTTTATGCAAGTATGTCTTTTAGAGAGAGATTTATTCAGTTTTATTTGTAACTAAATCATACAGCCATGGCTAATAATCAGCCCATAATTGGTCAAATCATACAGGTATGCATTGAAAGTATAGATATTAATTAGCAAAATAAATAATTTCCTACAAGAAGTTATACTTTTGCAAAAATTTGATGGTATGGTTTCTGACCTTAGCTTAGTGATAAGATTCCTGAGGTATCTGAGGAATGAATATTATGGTTTTCCATTCTATAATAAAATAATCAATAATCTGCAATTTCCTTAGCTGGCTATCTTTCAATTTCATCCCATAAGACAAAACAGACAAACAAACAAAGAACACTAAATTATTAGAGAATTTATTAAATCAAAAAGTAGTCACAGCCAGAAAGGCAGTAATGCTATAAATAAAGAAAAAGCAATAACAGAGCATCTCTGCCTATTGAAAATAATAAAATTAGTTTAAAACTCTACCAGAAAAAAATATACAAACAATAGGACTGGTTTCCCGTTCTTTTCATTAATGTCTTAAAATGCTAATCTATTTTTTGTCACATCTATTCTTTTTCCCCTTTCCTCCATTTCCTTATTAATCCTAATTAATTAAGTTTTGTAAGTTTGGGCCAAATTCTATTTAAATCATTTTAAATTATTTTAACTTTTGTATACTATGTTTTTAATTGGCTGTTCACTGCCTTAAGTCCGAAAGGAGAAGGGCGGTATAAAAATTTAATAAATAAATAAATAACATCCTTTTTTTCTCCTTCATCTTCTTTGTTGAAAATCTCTATTGATACAGCATAGAAAACAACAACAACACACCAAGCTATCTCCGTACAAAACACAATGACTACCATGAATGCTATGATTTTTTTTCAAGGCTTTTAAAGGACAAATATATATATTTTCATCAGAAGGCAATATAATGTTCAGAAAAAAATATATGGTTTAGTGACAAAGTAGACGAGTAATGAGGAAACCCTTTCTGGTTCTGCATTTTTCTCAAAATGAGGGAACTACCATAGGTATAATTTACCTGAGCACAGAATTGTAGAGTAGCTGAACAGTAAAGAAAATAGTTTAATATACTGTACAGTGCTAGGGTAAGATGCCACGTATTCACCATCTTTGTTATTTGTATAGGGAAGGAAGAGGTTGATATCTATTCATTCCATCTTAAAAACTATAATGGTGCACATATAGTTATATTAGAGAGCACTCTAATTTTAAAAGGAATGGAAATCACTGGGTTTCAAATCAAATTATAGGCTTGGGTATTCTAACTTTCCCTCTGTACAATAGAATAGAATTCATGGAATGATGAGCCCCATCTTAGTCTTCTTTTTGCATGCCTTGTGCCTCTCTACCCTCAGATATTCTATGGTATAGTGTAGAATGTGCAGGGAACATTCTAGGAAAAGGTAGATGATGGGGATACTTTATGAAAATTATCTTCTTTTTAATACAAGGAGAAATGCACGATCCAAACTGTGTTTCATATCCTATCCTATCAACAATTGATGGGTAACTGCTCATCATCATATGTTCCTAGCTTTCAGAGGTTCTACCTTTTAAAGTCAACTCATGACCATTTTTGAGCAAGGTAAATGGACTACTGGGGCTGACTTAGAAATATCCTCTTCTAGGATGTAATAAAGAGAGTAGATATTGAGAATAGAAATGTGTAACTTGTTATGAATCGGAAAGGAGAACTGAAGAAGCTTCTTAGATAAGAAGCAAAATGTCTTCAAGAAGTAACAAAGAAAGTCCAGTTGTCTTTTGAAAAAACACCTTTGGGACAACCATGACCTGGATGACTGAGAATGTCCATAGCAAAGAAGATGCTTGTTGCTTAATATGACATGTATTGAAAGATTTTATTTTAACATATTTAAACTTTCAAGGTGTATGGATTAATAATTGTAAGAGGCTTACATTAAGAGACAAATTCTGCCAAGCATGGCTCTTTCGGGAAATTATTGATCTAGCCTGTTGATGACTTTTTCCTTCAAAAAGTAGAGAAGGGCATCCAAGATTTGTTTCTAGGGGAAAAAATAACAGACAGGTGGAAAATAGGAGAAACTTTGGGGGAAAATAACCACCTAACGCTGAAGGTTTAGATATTTCCAGACATTAAAGCTGAGTGTACATTGTTTGTTGATTTTTTTTTACTTATTTAATTCCTATAGCTGCCCATCTCATCAAAAGCAACTCTAGATAGCGTACAACAACACTAGTACTTGAAGGCAGATCTTAGACTTAAAAAAAGAGGACATTTTAATAAATTCAGAACAGTGGAGTAGGACTCCATGGAAGGAAAAATAATTGAGAAAATAATCCAAGATGGTTGGAAGCTACCCAAAAAAAGTGAAATTAAATGCTTACTTGCAAGCAGTTCAAATGAGGAAAAGGAAATACAGCAGAAAAAAGGCCAATATCATTACAAGAACACTTATTTGAAATGTGAAGATTTTAAATGATAATTGTTCTGGTCTAAGACTGTAATAATAAATTGTATTGTATTATAAAGGATAAATGTTGGAGATGGTGTCAGAAAAGCTAAAGCTCATAATGACCTGAGATTAGTTAACAAAAGAGTCACTTTCAAATATGTTCCATTTAAAACAATAAGAAACAGTGCCACTCAGTGAGCATGAAAAATGAGTGACAAATAACAAAGAAAAGGAAGAGCTTCTACACTGATTCTATATTCTCTGCATTTCACCAAGCAATTAAGATTCCAGTTCCAACAAAACAGAAGTATACTTAAGCCTATTGACTCTGAGTTCAAGTGAAACAAACAATGCTAAAAATGCTTGTTGATGGTTTAAATGAATCTCTATTCATTATCCTTAAGAAATTTGGTAGAATGAAGAAACAGAAAACTATTTTTTGTTTGTTTCTAACTTTAAAAAGAAGATGAACCAGATTACTTAATCTTAAAAAAAAATCTAGGTCAGGTTATGAACAATTCACCTATAAACATTTTGAAAATAATACAGTAATTAATAAAAGCTATCTTGGATTTAGTATTTCATGATATCCCATTTAGCATGTATGGATTGGACAGTAGATGCATAACTAGCTTGAAAACTACTCAGTGAGTAGTCATGAATAGTTCCTTATCAAGTGGAATAAAGTGAGATATATTTCAGAATATTATATGAGTTGTTCCTGGGCCTCAAACATTTTCATAAATGATCTGGATGAAAATTATATACAATTTTCAAATGATACAAAACTGGGTGGGATACTTTAAAATCTACCAAACTGGGAGTTCAAAATTATTTTGATTAGTGAGAGAAGTAGTATTAAAATAATAGGATGGTATTTGACAAAGACAATTAAGATTTAGTTAAAATTCAATATATATGCAAAAAGTAGTGAGTTTATGGACTGGTAGTAATACATGCGAAATTGATTTAGAAATCATGTTGAATAGGAGTCAAAATTGTGATAAGAGGCAAATACAATTTCTGGTTGCATCAATAGAATTCTAATTTCCAAATTACAAAAAAAATAGTAATTCTATTCTATTCTGCATTGGTCAGGTTTTATTTTAAACTTTTAGTTTAAGAAGATGAGAAGGGCAATGCAGATAATCGACAGCCTAGAAACTAAACCTTATGATCAAAGACTAATGTAACTGGGTATGTTCACCTTGCAAAAAGGATTATTGCAGGGAACAAATGGTAACATTTTTCAAATACATGAAAAAAATAGAGAGAGAACGTTCTCCAGAAATCACCAGGAAATAAGGATCGGTATAGTTCTCAAGTTACAAGAAGACTGATGCTGGTTACATGTTTGTAAGACTACTTTGATAGAGGAATCAGTTACCCCTTGTTGGCATTTTCCAGCAGAGACTAGACAAATTTCTATTGGCAATGCTTCTAGATTTTTATAATGATTAAGGAGATAAGCTTAATAGTCTTAATTTTCCTAAGAATTCTATGTGGTATGAATTAAATGATAATTTCTCCAGGGCATATACCTATAATTAAACAAATAAACGCATCTCCACAGCATGATATATTTTTTCAGGTTCACCATATGTGATAGCTATTGGAACAAGAGAAGCCCTTATTATTTCTTTAAAACTGCCATTCCCCATCATGAATATAAATTTCACTCATATCAATTCCTGCCTTGCAGAAATAAAACTGCACTTGAAGCTATCTGAGTTTAAAACAAGCTTTAAAATGGCTTGGCCAGATGTTTGAACAGTATGCTTGAATGAGAAATATCCCATTTCATTAAAAAGAAAAATCCTGAGTTATAAAAATTATTTACATGTAATTAAAGTTGACTACCATCAATTTGACTACCAAAGCAGGATTAGGGAGAGTATATTAACAAAATAAAAACAAACAGCAATATGTATATTTGTATGTATAAGGCAGTTAGCGACAATCTTGAAATAGATGCTATTTACTCTCTATCTACTACTGTTCAGCTGATAAGGCAGAAGCAATATATAAAATATCTTATGTGTTTGTGTCCAAACATAGACATACACATACAAAGACCATCAAGAGACTGCTAACAGAAAGAAGTAGAAAAAACTAGGTGGTCCTTCATAACTGCACCCATTAAATTCTAGTGTCAGCTGTGCCTTTGGCTGATTTTTCCACTGAGGTACAAGTTGTTGTAAGAAAAAAAATCTAATCTGAAAAAAAAATTATGGAAAAATATAAGTTGTAATTGATGGTAGTATAACGAAGAAAAATCACATGAAATGGGAATATGATTCTTCAGGGATTTAAAACTCCGTATATGTGTACACTATGGAGACAGAGCTTTGCCAATTGACCTACTGAGCCCCACTCAACAGCAATATAGATTGAAGGTCTATAGCAAAAGGATAGAATTTCTCTGCTTGCATGTCTCCTTAGTTGGGAGACATGGCTACTGTTTGAACTATAGTGGAAACTTTCCTCAAGATGTTTTCTTCTTTCTTCTTTTTAATTATTATTTAGCATATGGTGACAATATGATAGAAGAAGATATTCACACAATCCATGTAATTATATACCAAACTTCTATGGGCATATGCTTCATCACTGGAGGTTTTTAAGAAGAGACTGGACAAACTGGACTTGTCTGAAATGGTATAGGATTGCCTGCTTGAGCAGGGGGTTGGGCAAGAACTGTGATGGCGAACCTATGGGACATTGCCAGAAGTGGCACGCAGAACCATTTTTCCAGGCATGCGAGCTGTTGCCCATTGCTCTTCCGGGTTCTGGCACGACAGCCAACTGGTCTTCACGTGCACAGGAGTGCCAGAAACCGAAAGAGCAGCCGCCAGATGCACATGCTAGGAAGATGATCTTCTGGTTTCTGGCATCATGCATGTGCAAAGACCAACTGGCCAGTGCGCATGCGTGCACAGGAAAATGCAAGATCATCTTCCCAACACGCACATGTTCACCGGGCAGCTGCTCTTCTGGTTTCAGGTGCTCCTGCATGTATGAAGACCAGGTGGCTTGCACACCATAACCCAGAAGAGCAAGAGGAGCAGAGCTGCCAGCCATAATGGGTGGGCCAGGGCTTCCCTCCCTCCCTGCCCAAGCAGGCTTCTTGCGTCCAGCCTGCAGCACCCATGCATATCCAAAGCAGGCTTGGGTGCATGGGGAAACAGGCCAACATTTGCTGGCTGGACGACCGCCTACTCCACCGGCTGCTCCTGCCCCTGTGAGAGGCGAGGGGGCGGTGGTGGTTCTCATGATGACACTTCCGGCCGGGATGCTGGACCAGGCAGGAGGAAAAGGAGGAAGAGCCACTGTTGGGGAGGCAAGCTGCCCCAGGAGGAGAGTGTAGCTCCTCACACATGGACGGGCCGCTAAGGGGTAAGAGGCGGCTGACTGGGAAGTGGCCAGGAAGGGTGGGGGGCTGCACTGGCTTGTTCTCAGTGGTGGGCTGGGGGTTGCTTCATTCCAGACAGAGTTGAGGTGAAGCTCTCCCGCTTGCTGGCCCCCAACCCAAGCCCCGGGAATGCCGACACCCTTCCCTCTGAGGCCAGGAAGGAGCTCTGGCTTTCCAGCAGAGAGAGGCAGCATTCCCCACCCAACTTTCTTTCTAACTTTTAATTTACAATTAAAAGGGGGGTGAAGGCCAAGTCAAGTTGACTTTACTTTGCTTAGGAGTACAAATTGTTTATGAATATGTCTCCACAAGAGCAACCAATAACACGCTGGTTTCTTTTTCTTCCAGGGACAATTGTGAATCTCAGTTCAGCTCAACCTTTTAAGATATCTTGAAAAATCATAAACAGAAAACACAGCCCTGAAGATCAGTATTACATTGGAAAAGAAAACCTGGAAATTTTCAACTCTGTGACTGAAACACAAAAGGATCTTAGACACAAGTAACATAAAAAAAGGAAAAGATCAATGAAACTTAAATTCCTGAACAATGTATATTGATCCTTTAATAAGTAAGTAAAGGGAAGGGTTTCCCTGTCTGTCATTTCTGACTCTAGGAGGTAGTGCTCATTTCTGTTTCTTGGCAGAGGGAACCAGCATTGTCTGAAGAGATTTTCTGTGGCCAGCATGTCTATATGCTGAGGCACATGGAACTCTGTTACCTTCCCAAGGAAGTGGTACTTATTAATCTATTTGCATTTGCATGCTTTCGAACTGCTACGTGGCAGGACCTGGGGCAAGGAATGGGAGTTCATCCTGTTGTGAGGCGTCCAGGTCTCAAACCTGGGCTGTCAAGGTCAATTATTTTTAAGCCATCGCACCCCACAATTCACTAGTTTCTGGGCTTTTTTTCTTCTGGCAGCCAGCAGACCCTTTGCTGCCTATTGGGAGACTAAGATAGATCTATTTCGCTAGAAGAAAAGGGGAAAAAAGCCCAGAAACTAGTGAATGTGATTTCACTGAACTAGGGCTGCATAAAATCTTGGCTTACGTAGGTAGAACCTGGCTAATGAGAAATACACATAAAACCTACGAAAAAGAAAGAAAAACAAATATTGTACCTTTACAGGGAGGATACATGAGATGAGGGTGTGGCTAACTGAAGAGGCCTTATAAGGCTGAAATAGATCTATCTTAGTGTCCCAATGAGCAGCAAAGAGTCTGCTGGCTGCCAGAAGAAAAGAAAAAAAGCCCAGAAACTAGTGAATGTAATTTCACTGAACTAGGACTGCATAAAATCTTGGCTTACGTAGATAGAACCTGGCTAATGAGAGGTTCCTTATACACACACACTAATGTGTGTGTGTGTGTGTTTGTGTCTTATGTATGTATACATGTGTGTGTGTGTGTGTGTGTGTGTTGCTTTTCAATGGGTCTGATTTTGACAGAGTCCTTATCAGACTCTTGCTAATCGTCCTTCTGTTCAGAAAAGTTGGGTATCATGATAACTGTTCATTTAACACCCTAACAATGTTTTCCTCACACATTTAATTGGACAGGAAACTGTAATATTGCTGTAAAATGTCCCAAGTTTAATTCAATTTACACTTCTTTCATATTGGCACCTCAAATGAACACAAACTGTCAGGAAATCATCTGGAGGAAATTAATGAAAGTGGTCTCAGTGCATTTTTGGAGAAAGGAAATGAAGGCTTGTAGAGCAACAGTCTCTGAAATATTGGGTTTCATTGTTTAGCTAAAACATTAACAAATCCTTCATATTAAAATAAAATCCAATACTGGCTTAATACTAATCCACTCTAATACTGAGTTAATGCTAATCCACTCTTTATTTATTCTCTCTCTCTCATTCTCTCTCTCTCTCTCTCTCACACACACACACACGCGCACACACATACACACACCGTTTATTAAACAATTTCCACAAAAAATGCAATTATGAAAATACTGGCATTGGAAATGCAATTATGAAAATATTGGCATTGGAAATTGTAACCCTCCCTTATCGTCATCAGGGTGGCTGCAAAAAATTTGAAATGGTACCTGGGGCACTAAAACCTACCCCTATTACATGTGTGCTCAACATGGGTGTTAACTATATCGTTTCACCCCCTGCAGAGGTTCCTATATTATCTGAGGGCTATATTAAGCCCTCTGCTTTCCCCCAACTGAAAGGTCTGTGAGTCATCAGGCAAATTTCTTGTCCAGTCCTGCTGCTCAAGTTCTTTTTAACAATCAAAACACCTGAGAATCAAGGAGAAAGTTTTGACAATTCATTTTAGGTGCAATTTTGAGGAGGATAGATAACAGGCTAAGGTCCAAAGCCTTAGAGGTTACAGAATTTAAACTTTCCTTTTTGAATGGATAAGAACATTGGAACCCAGGCTGCCTAATCTGCGATGTAGGTGGTGGTTCATAAAACAAGGCAGTGAGTTCAACCATGTGCTCAAAATCATCCACCCTTTCAACATGCAGTTGTAAAAAGTGGGCAAGACTTCAACCATCACAACTGCTATTTTGACTTTTTGTTCTCCTTCTAAAGATGCCCAGATGCATAGTGTAAGATTGTATATGTAGTGTAGATGCATGGACTATGGGTGTAGAACATGCTGAGAGATGTCCCAAACCAAGAAGAGCCCTTTTATACTCATTACTATTCTGGAGCATTAATTACAAATATCAAAATGTTGCCCTTCCATTTCCTAGTGGAAATACTGTTTTTTATTGTTCACCCAGAATGGATATCATTTGGGGAACATTAGACTATAATGAAGGACTAACAAGTGCCAGAGCTCATAGCAATAAAGTGTCCATAATCAGGTTATTTTCCCAGAGCAGTGTGGTGGCCCAGAGTGTGAGCTCTCGCCTCACAATCAGGAGGCTGTGAGTTTGATCCGAGGTAGCAGCAGATGTTTATCTTTCTGGGTACAAAGAGAAAATATCTGCTGTGACCTCTGTGTAGGCATCAGGAAGGGCATCTGGCCAGTAAATGCTCAGCTTCATTCAGTCGCCCCGACTCCACCCTGAAGCAAGGGAATATAGGGTCATCAAAAGAAAAAAAAATCATCTTATTTTTTCTCAGATTCTATTCTAATGATAGCTTGTTCAGTGTAAGAGCACAAAATATGCCAATTTTGATATTCCTTTTGCAGAATCTTTATGCCTATACCATTGACCTACTCAGGTCTCTTCTGAGCATTCACAAAGCCTCTTGATTATTCTTTATGTGTACACTGTTTGTCCATTTTAGCTTTTTAGTGACATAAAAATGGAATGGAGAAAGAGGAACTGCTTATAAAGCCAAAAGGCCAATAGAGGTCACACATCTATACAACTGTGATATTTACAATTATTTTGCACAGGAAAAAGAGAAGACGATGAATGAACAATTTACAGAGAGGGCGGATAAATGAATGAGAGGGGTGAATTGACTAAGAACTAGTACAGTGGGGAAATAAATATATGAACAGTGATGTATGTGGTGTAAACAAAGAAAGGAAAATTGGATACGACAACAGAGGAATGGAAAGCTGGATAAGCAGGTGAAAGAAAGTTCAAGTGGGAATTGATAAGGTGAGAAAGGAGAAAATGAATCTATTGCAATTCATTTACAAGAGAGATCACAGTGGCCAAGCAGGACCAGAGAACTGGGTACAAATAACAGAGTAGTCAATGGAAACAACCGTCCATCACTCTCTATCACCACAAATTTCCATGTGCATATATTTAAATCAGATGTTTTGCTATGGTTTAAAGACCTTTATATCAGATATTTAATATGTCCCTGTGAAACAAGGCAGACTATTGTCTCCATATGTTGCACTGGAAATCTGTCAAGATTTAGTTTATGATACAATAACAGCAGGGATGCTGCTGTGTATAGTTCTTCACCAGATTCATTCAGACTGTAGGAGGGGTAAAATCCAGCAGGTTCTCACAGGTTCTGGAGAACCGGTAGCAGAAATTTTGAGTTGTTTGGAGAACCGGCAAATACCACCTCTGGCTGGTCCAAACTAGGGTTGGAATGGAGATTTTTCAATATCCTTCCCCCAGGAGTAGGGACGGAATGGAGATTTTGTAACATTCTTCCCCTGGAGTGGGGTGAAAATGGAGATTTTGCAGTATCCTTCCTTTGCCATGCCTACCAAGCCATGCCCACCAAGCTACGCCCATAGAACCGATAATAAAAAAAATTGAATTTCACCACTAGCCACACTTTCACCATTAAAACAAGCTGGTTGAGTTGTTACTGGACTTAATGTATTGGGCTTCTCAATGAAGGCATCATTACCTTTTCTACAGCTGGTTGCAAAGCCTTGGGAAATAGCAGCATAATCACACCTGTTGATATGATTTCCAAATCTCAAACTTATGACAGAAGGGACAAACTAAAACCATAGCTTGCAGGCTGCAGCAATTCATGCACAATAGACATCATTAGTGTGAACAATGGCAAAAAGGTTCTTTTAAATTAAAAATATTTCAGGGACAAAAGTATTTTGCAAAGAGTATCCTTAGTAAAGTCCATCAATAGATGAATAACCAAAGCAATACCATTCACCTGTATTCACCAGGTGAATACAGTGTTTGCTTCACACAATTCAGAAAAGATGGCATCTAATTTTTTGGGGAGGGAATGAGAAGGGTAATCAGTTGCTATGCAATCAGGCATAGCTCTTATGTGATATTGCAAGATGAATATCCTTGACTCTTCTGTTTCTAAAATTTTAAGAAGAACTTACTCCATTTTTGTTTAAACTGAGATTCTTGACCTTATTGTTCCTATAACATGGATGGCTTCATTGCCATTCTGCTCTTTCAAAACCCAAGCATCCTTGCCTAAACACAGTATTTCTCAACCTCAGCAACTTGAAGATGTGTGGATTCCCAGAATTCCCTCAAATAGCATGCTGGCTGGAAAATTCTTGAAGCTGAAGTCCACACATCTTCAAGTTGTTGAAGTTGAGAAACACTGGCTTAACAAAGACTTCCTTAAGAAAATAGATTAAAAACAACCCTAAATAAAGTAAATCTCTTTGCCATTCTTGAATAATTTAATTTGTGTTTCTGTGTGTCTCTCTGGGAACGCATAGGTATATGAGAAATGAAGTAACTTTGTGAATTTCATTTCTGAAATATGATTTTGAAATTTAACCTGAATGTTTTTTTTCCCCATATAGAAAGGTAGATGCATAAAGATAATAAAATGAGAATTAGGGATATATAGAAGAAAAAGACTGGCCAACTATCATTGCATATGTGTACACTCAGAAAGAAATGTCAAACATATCTAATCAGTTACATATAAATAATCTTAATAAAATGTCTCTTATCTATATTATTTCATTATTGAAATAATGAAATTCAATGAATTTCATTGGTGAAATTCATTATTTCACTTTTTTTCTGCAGATTTCTGCAGTCTCTGAAAAGGAAAAAAGTGTGGACAAGAAACGGGTGAAGGAAATTTAAATTTTGAATGCTTTGTGTATTCTTTCAGATTGGGGATTATTCTTATTATTTGGCTCACAAATTTAGCAGATAAATGTAATAAAAGGGAGTAAGTGCACAAAGGGAAAATTTCCGGTGGAGATCAACCTGAAACATTTTGGCATTTAAAGCTAAAAAGCAAATGATATTCTTCAACCACCCAAATCTAAAGGACATTATAGCCAAATTAGTTAATTGTTTTGAAATGAGGCAAAAAAAAAAAGTCTCTCATGCATCGCTTCCAGAGGTGGGCTTCAGCAGGTTTTGACCAGTTCTGGAGAACCGGCTGCAGAAATTTTGAGTAGTTCGGAGAACTGGTAAATACCACCTCTGACCAGCCCCGGCCCCATCTATTCTCTGCCTCCCGAGTCCCAGCTGATCGGGAGGAAATGGGGATTTTGCAGTAAACTTTCCCTGGAGTGGGGAGTGAATGGAGATTTTACAGTATCCTTCCCCTGCCATGGCCACCAAGCCACGCTCACCAAGCCATGCCACGCCCACCAAGCCACACCCACAGAACCGGTAGTAAAAAAATTTGAAACCCACTACTGATCTCTTCACACTGGTGGCAATGAAAATATGATCAACTAATTCTTTGCATGTCCTTTAATATCAATGATATCTGCTGCTTGGGGTAGCCTTATCACTCTCCCTAAAGATAAAGTCACCCTACTAATAGGCATGATTACAAACTGGGTGTGTGTGTGTTTCTTTCACTGAAGCAAACAAACAAAAAACACATGTCCTTTCTACACTAGTGCTGGCTTAATAAGTTGGCCTCATGCAGCATTTTCAGACCTCTATGTGGAATGAAGCATATTTTACTTGGCTAGGAAAACATATTTAAAATACAAGTGAAAACTGAATGAGCTGAACGTCAAGTTACTTCATGTTATAATAGTAGGAGGTAGTGATAAGGTGCATTCTGGTGGGAAGGAAAAGTCCCAAGATGTAGCAAAAATGAAATCACAATAGCACTTAGACTTATATACTGCTTCATAGTGCTTTACAGCCCTCTCGAAGTGGTTTACAGAGTCAGCATATTGCCCCAACAGTCTGGGTCCTCATTCTACTGACCCTCATTTTACTGAAGGATGGAAGGTTGTGTCAACCCTGAGCCAGCAGGATTAAACTGCTGGCAGTCGGCAGAATTAGCTTGTAATACTGCATTCTAACCACCGCACCACCACAGCTCCTGAACCTGGAATTTTCTTGAACTTATTGAACAACTAAAAAACAATAAATTCATACATCTAAATATTCAACAAATAAACATAAGCTATTTATGTGAATTTACAGCTAACCAAGAGTCACATATTCCAGCTGTTATATATTATTCATTTCCATATTATTTTCCATATTATTATTATTTCCAATTGCTTATGATATTATTTCCAATTGCTTAAAATATTATTCACTGTAATAAAAAGTACAAATACAGTATATTCAAAAGTCTCAAAACACCAAGATAACCACAAAATTAAGGTGCATTACAATTTTTCCTTGTACTTTTTCCTTGAAGACATTTCACTTATCCAAGAAGCTTCTTCAGTTCTGAAACATCTTCAAGGAAACAAAGTCCAGCTGTCTTTTAAAAAAGCACCTTTGGGACAATCATAACCTGGATGATTGAGAATCTCCATAGACATTACAATTAAAACAACTAAATAAAAATTTGGAAATGATGTGATAAGCAGAACATCTCTAAAAGCTTTTGCCATGTTGTTCAAAAAATTTTTTTTTGTCCTTGTTTAAAAGGACCAGTTTAAAAGTTGATAAAAATACATCTCAATCATCTAACAAATTGGGAGTTAACATTTCCTTCCATTGTTGCATAATATTTTGTAGCCAGGCTAGTAAAAACAATAACAATAAGCACCTTGGGTCGAATTTCAAAACATCTAGAGTAGCATTTGAACATCATTGGCACTGATAAAATTGCTATCAATCAATTGTAAATAACAGCTTTATATAGAAAAACATCCTGTGATGGTATTTTTAACACCATCACAGAACATCACCGTAATCTATTCACTATCACCTTGGGAAGAAATTTATAGATAGATAAAAATGCCATATTTAGCCTACATAACTGGCTGGCTATGTGACCAAATTTAATAATTTAATAATAATTGGTTAAATTTGTATGCGGGCTGACTCTCAATGATTCTGGATGGTTCATGAAATTGAAAAAATTGCAATAAAAATTATAAAATTATAAAATAAAATAAAATTTCCCATACTTAAGAATATATCACAAATCTTTGTATCTTGACATTTTGAATACTGGGGGGAAACCAAAACATATGCTTCCCTAATATAAGGGGGATTGATCAGCATCATATGACTAATTCTGTTCATGTAGTAATAATAGAACAAAACCAAACTCTATGAGTTACTATTTTGCTTTCAAGAATAGAGTAATTGTAACCAGTTGTTATTAAATAGTCTCATCCAGTATATATGAAAGGGGGAAAATGGTGTATTAAACTCATTTTAAGATGATTGGAAACTAATTCCATATTTCTTAATGTAAATTTACATTAATTTAGCAGAACAGTTCAAGCCTGTTATTACAAAGGTGATATAAATAACTAATATTTATTTCACTAACTTTCTCCAGCTTCCAAGAAAGAAGAATTATTCACTTGGGAAATACAGATAATTCTTCCATAATCTGTGAGATGTAAATGTGATAAATAAAAAAACGAAGTACTGCGGGCTTTCAGAAACAACATCTCCATTTGGACCAAATAAACCAAATAACAAGTCTTTAAATTGAAAAATGCTGCCTAAAAGCATTCTGAGGTAAATCAAAGACATGTTTTAAAATTCTGCAAATGCTTTAAAAACAGTTTCCTCAGAACTGAGATGTTAACGGAATAATAATATAGTGAGAGGCCAGCTTTGCTCCCTAAAACAGATCTAGATGCTATTTTAAAACTGAGATTATCCCCAATGTAAGCTTTTCATTGGTAATCAAGTCATAGTTATATCTGCAATCCAGTATTTTCCATTTAAATCTTACAGCATTAAATGCAAGGATTAAAAATGATCCCTGCGCAAACAGGATTTTGGTGGATCAAATAATAACTCTCAAATTGAGCCCAAACAGCAGTTATATTTTGATGTCTGCTTTTCCAGATAGTAAGTCAAGCTAAAATAAAGGCTGAGGAAAAATGATAAAACTGTGAAAAGTTAAAAGTCACCCTTTAAAATGGATGTTGGTAATTATGAAACTGGCACAGGAAGTTTTGCCAAACAAATGTATTCAATGAGTTATAAATTTATTGAAATAATATGATAGAAATGGTCTCTGAATAATAGACAACTGTAATGTATCATTCTAAAAGCCCTTTAAGAATGCTAAATCTTTAATTTTAACAATGCTAAATCTTCTGTGCCTCCTTCTAATTTTTTAACTTTATATACTGTTTTTATATTTTAGTCTTGTATTGTACAGTTTTTGAGGAAGATGGGCAGTTCAGAAATGTAACAAATAAATAAATCATGGTTTATTCATATCCATAAATACAGCTCTTATATGCTTTTGTTGTTTTCTGGTTTATTTTCTTGTTTTATAGCTTTATGAATTCTTTTTCTTTTTTTCAGTTAATTAACAAATCTTTACAAAAAGAAATGAAGTGTCTCTCATAATATAAAATAACCTTGGAATTATGTTACTCAAGATTTTACTCAAAGTTTTACAGTGAGTTAGTAGCAAAAAGTATTTAAAGAATTCAACATCCTTGGAAAATTTGCTTCCACTTTAAGATTGCTTAAAAAATAGATTTTCTAAAGAAAAAAAAAACCTGCTTAGATACTATGTTTTATAAAGCTGACATGTTATTCTTTATTTTCAATGACGTGGGTTTTATTGAAGAGTTCCATTTCTTCTTTTGAAGTAGTAATGTTCATTAGAAAGAGCACTATGTTCTGTGCAAATAAGGCCACTCCAATAAAACCTGAGTCCTTCACACTGTCTTATAGCTTTGTTTGTTTGGATGACACATCTGAAGTAAACATCATATCATATTACAGAAATCATATCCCATTATATTCTCAGATCATCAGATCCCCAAAATCATTTCAAATCCAAAGCAATAGTGCCCTTTGCCCCACACTCTTTATGGTCAAGTGCCACACAATCTTTGGGAACCGTGTTTATTTGTTCATATGACTTCTTAGCCACCGTCAAGTCCTTTGGGTGACATGCAATAAAAACAAGAAAAAAAATGTGTAAAGTATACAGGAAAAACAAATAAAACCCAAATAGATACATGAACAAAACATCCCAATAAAACAGTTATTAAAAACTTACAGAGATGATAAAATACCACTAAAATGAAATGTATTGAAATACTTCATAGTACAGTAATATAAGAAAATGAAATAAAAGGACCCCCAAGAATAAAATTTGCTCAGAACTCAAGAACAAGATCATATACTATATGTCTCTGAAGATGGTATCCAATAACTGGGGAAAGGCTACCATAGAAAAGTATCTCAATGGACTCAGGATTACAATTACCATTTCATGGCACCATTTTCTAACATGTCCCCTTGCACATGTGGAACTTTAGACCCTGGACATAATTTGTGTTTTCTAAAAAAAGGAAGTCTGGCCTCCCAAAAGGACTGTAGATTTAGATAGTTTGAATACATATAACCAAAACACATAGCTCCTTGGTGTAATGAAGCCTTTCAAATTTGTTTTAACCAAATTTGTACCCAGGAAATTTGTACCCAGGAAACCAGTGGCATCACTCTTATCTTAATTAACAATTTGTACCCAGGAAACCAGTGGCATCACTCTTATCTAAATTAACAATTTGTACCCAGGAAACCAGTGGCATCACTCTTATCTTAATTAACAATTTGTACCCAGGAAACCAGTGGCATCACTCTTATCTTAATATACATCAATGCTTTTCAAACTTGGCTTCTTTAACATGTGTGGACTTCAACTCCCAGAATTCCCCAGCCAGCATGTTAAATGTTAAAGTTGCCAAGTTTGAAAAACACTGATACGTGTTATTCTATCAATCTAATTAGATATTTTTCAATTTGGGGTCCTGGCAGCACAACTCTAAGAACCGGTGCTGATTTATCCCCTTTTTTTATAATTGTAGTGTTAGCAGATCCTTTTTTAAAAGTTAAAAGATAGTGAACTCTTACACAAAGGATTGTCAGTTGTAAGGATTTAAATTGACCCTTCAGCACAGATAACTTTATAGACAACTGCCTTGGATATCTGATATGGAGCTCTAAATGTATATGAAAATTATGATGATAAATCTAAAATAAAGTCAAGATAAGAATTCCATAACAGGATTTCCTCTGCCACATGAGCCACCAAAGCCCAAGGTAAAATATAAAAAAGCAAAGGAAAAACAAACCAACAGCTGGAGTTCAACAACAGAACCATGAACACATGAAAGAAAACACCCCAAGCCAGAGAAAATACTCCAAGGTCATCAAGAAACTAAAAATAAAGCTTATTATTTGGAACTTTTATCTCACAGCTCCTCTCTACTGACTAGGGACACATCTGTCACGGGTTATCTTCCCATTTATTTATTCCACTAGGGAAAAGAATAATGCAAATACATATTTATGTAAGACATCTCCTGAAAAATGCACACCTCTTTCTGGATTTCTTCCAAAATTGTCAATTGCTTAGCAGGTTTTTTTAAAAACTTTAAATTACTACCAGATATCTCCTATCCATTGAATTTATTTATTCATGTATTCCTGTGCATGAATGCCATTACCCTACCTGCTTTGATATTAAAGTGTAGGCTAGAATCTGATGGGCCATAAAAAGGAACAAGAGCAATTGAGAGGCATTCAAAAGATTACATTCATGGTCTATAGTTAAGCCTTATGATTTAAGGACATCTCTTAAGTGGATGGATTGTGGATCTGTTTGTGGAGCTATTTACTTTCTACCGGACCACTTACCTCAGTAAGTATAATTTGGGAGGTGTATAGGTCTTGTAGAAATGCCACAAGTATATGTGTTTGCTCACTGTAAAGATCTATGTTACATGTCATATTACATGCCATAATGCTGGGCAGCACACAAAATAAAACACCAAAATGAAACTTTAATACCATAACAAAAGCTCCCAGTGCCCCAAAATCAAATGCTCCTTCATCCACATTGAATTTCCGAGGACTTTGGTCTCCCCCCACCCCACCCTAAAACTTGAGAGATAAGACATCTCCTCAAAGCTTTCCGTTTCACAACCAAGGACTACTACAGAGGAATGCTTCTTGGGTCTCCTCAGATAGGATTTTTTAAGGAAACTTTTAAGGCAAGGAACTGTACCTACACTATCTGACCTGGTGGAATGCACAAATACCCCCAAGAAGTGATGGTCATTCAGTGCTTTGACATTGGAAACCTTAAATTCCACACTGAAAGAATCTGGAAGCCAATGCAGCTCGTTCATCAGCAATGTAATACAGGCAGACCATGAAGTACCAAAATTGTGTTTGAAACTGCATTCTATACCAGTGAACCATCAAAAGATAGCACTCCCACTCCCAGCGTTCTGGTTTAAAAGGTTACAATCGTTATTTATAGTGAATTCTGATGAGAGATCCAGGACTCCTAGGAAGGATGCACTAGTCCTATCCCAAGCCCTCCAGATGCCATCTACAACTGCAATCAATGCCACAACTTGACCTGAATGCTGACTAAAAACAATACAGATAATCTGCTTCATTCACTTCATCTAGGAGCCTCTAAAACTGAACACCTACCATCAACATTCCCAAAATAGAGAAAGACCAAGTCTGGACAAAAGTTGTCCAACACAATAGGATCCAAAGGTAGCCTTTTAAGAAGGGAGCACACCACCACATCCTTCAAGGCAAGTGGCAACATCCCCTCACTCAACAAGGCCTTAATGTTCCTCAAAACTTTTCCTAGCTAATGAACTGGGAAGCGGGATGCATTCTTCTCCAGACTAAGATCTAAAAATAAACTGTGGGTTTGTGGACCCTGACCTGTAAAACCACCCTAGCACATGAAATTGAATGAAATATTTATAAGTGACGTGATTAAAGTTGTATATCTTATGTTCAATTTTCTGGGATTCTAAAAGATTAAAAAAATGGAAACACAAAGTCCCCTACACCAAAAAGACTACATATTTAAAATATACAGTCTTTACCCTGCCACCACAATATCTTTTATTTTATCATATCTTTTATCATATTTTATTATGCAATCAAAGTCACATTTAGATTACATTCCTTTTGTTTTTAATTTCAAAGAGAAAGTAAAATATTTGAAGCTGAATATTACAACAACTCTTCATTTTTCAGGCATCTTGAACTGTACCAATTTTGTAGAAAAACAGTATTTCTGAAACAACACATTTGGTAAAAAGTTTAGCAGATTCTGAGCCATGGATTGTTGATTAAACTGTGAATTCTTTTTACGTTGATATACCCTAGTACAAAGAACATTTCTCAGTTTAGAAATATGTTTCTTAATGAACTTACTATGTAGATATTATATTAATTACAGATAATACATGATATATTTATGGTGCAATGTTGGATTATCTTTCCAGTACTTTTGACAAACTGCAGAATACTGCATCTCATTTAAGAGGAACAGTACAGAAATTAAATACCTAGCTCAATAGTAGTAACAATGAGAGGGATCTTGGAGTCCTAGTGGACAACTATTTAAATATGGTTGGTCAAAAAAGCCAACACAGTTCTAGGCTACATAAACAGAGGGATAGAATCAAGATCACGTGAAGTGTTAATACTACTTTGTAATGCCTTGGTAAGATCACACTTGGAATACTGCATCTAGTTTTGATCTCCACAATGTAAAAAAAGATGTTGAGACTCTAGAAGAGACTCCAGAAGAGTACAGAGTATAGAGAAGAGCAATAAAGATGATTAGAGAACCGGAGGCTAAAACATATAAAGAATGGTTGGTGGAATTGGGTTTGTCTAGTTTAATAAAAGAAGGACTGGGGTGACATGGTAGCAATGTTCCAATATCTAAGGAGTTGCAATAAAGGAGAGGGAGTCAACCTATTATCTAAAGCACCTGAAGGCTGGACAAGATGCAATAGATGGAAATAATCAAGGAAAGAAGCAACCTGAAACTAAGGAGAAATTTACTGTTAGTTAGAACAATTAATCAATGGAACAACTTGCCTGCAGAAGTTGTGGGTGCTCCAATAATAGAAGTTTTAAAGAAGAGATTGGACAACCATCTGTCTGAAATGCTATTTCAGGGTTTCCTGCCTGAGCAAGGGATTGGAGTAGAAGATACCCAAAGTCCCTTCTAACTCTTTTATTCTGTTATTTTGTTTTATTCTGTTGTTATTGCTGAAGTTTTAAATTCAACTCTCATCATTTTGTACAAGTCATGTTGTAGCCAGTTTCATTCCTGGTACCCTGGATAAAACTAGAAAAAGTAAATGAAGTGTTTCAAAATAATGCATAAAGTTAAACTATGTTCTGTTTAACCTGGGATCTGATGTGCATTTTGAAAATGTTCAATGAAAAAGAAAATCAAATGGTTTGAACTTTCATGTATTAACTTCATCAAGAAACATATCCAGGATCTTGTGCTCAGACTATTAAAGCATTCAACTGCTTCAAAGCAGCTCATGCGTTTCACTGATGCTCAAGTTAGCTTGGATGCAGTCTTGCAGTCAGTTAATTATAAATTAAATCTGTAACCATGCTACATTGTTCCCACATCCATCTTAGACAACACCAACTAATTTCATCCTGACATAAAGGCATTATGTTCCAATTACATATGTAAGGACTTCAACAAAGTTCTGTTCTTTGTGCTTTATTATTCAGATCAAATTATCTAAGGCTATAGTAATAGATATAGAACAGATTAATTATATATACTCCCTGAATGAATAACAAGCATCTGAGGAAATCAGGCTACAGTTTTTTTAAAAAAATCATTTAATTTATTAAATATGTACTTTAACTTATGTCTTTTGAAATTGTTGGCCCTTTGATGAAACCTGCTATTGGGAAGAAAGTGTGTCTGACAATTGTCTTCTTAAATTGAATTGTCTTATTAGATTGAAAGGCCACTTGAAATATGGATGCATTGGTCTAAGAGAACATCTAGGGCAGTGTTTTTCAACCTTGGCAATTTTAAGATATGTGGACTTCAACTCCCAGAAGGAAGCTGGCTAGGAAATTCTGGGAGTTTAAATCCACACATCATAAAGTTGCCAAGATTGGGAAATACTAATCCATAGAATTAAGTGAATATAAAGATGGAAAAATAGAAAAATATTCAGAATAAAGGAGTGAACTGGGAAGATGGTAGAACTTGCTAAATTGATGTCTGTTTAAGAGAAGAACAACAATTACTGGAAATTAGAGAAAAATAAAGTGACAATTGGGGGAATTAACTGATTAAAAAGAGTTGTTTATAGAAAAAAGAGAATCAAGATATATAATATGGAAGAATGGCAATAACACTAATCATACTAGTAATTGCTACAAAAATCAAAAGTTGCTTCTTTAGATTTTTTTCCCCTATGACTCTGTTTTTCACCTTTCCCCCTACTTTTTCCTAAGTTTCTGTAGCTTTTTTAAAAATTCTGTATAATTTCTTTCCAATAAAATTGTATTAAAAAGGATTTACGAGAATCTGCCACAGAATTCACAAGAGGCCTACAGATATGATTTGTTCACTCTTAGGGTAATCATTTGCTTTTCACAAACACAAAAATTAAGACTATCAGGGCTGTCGCAAAGAAGAGGGCATAGATTTATACTCCAAAGGACCTGATGGTAGGAAAAGAAGCTGTGGATTGAAGTTGGTCAGAGGGAGATTCAACCTGGAACTAAGGAAAAATTTCCCAACAGTGAGAGAAATTAGTAAGTGGAACAGCTTGCCTCCTGAAGTTGTGGTGCTCCATTGCTGGTGGTTTTCAAGAAATTTTGAACACCCCTTTGTCCAGGATGTTATGAGGATTCTAAGGTCCATTCCATGGACTTTGTCAGGTCAAAATGGTGTGTAAAACTTCATTTTATTTCTCTAATCATTTGAACTGTAAGTCTGATTATTTACCTTACTGTTGCAGAAGAAATAATTAATATACTGCAGTTATAAGCATGACATTTATGCCATTCCATTCCTGCTGACTTAAAGAATGGAAGCACTGCTAGTAAAGGAAATTATCTGGGGCAGCAACCTCCCAGGTCTGTATTTTCCTTAGAGAATTGTAAATGGGGGAAAAAGTGGAAACTCACCTGTTTCTATTCCTAGTGTCATGATTTATGGGTTTATTGGTGCTCCCTCTGAGAGCAGATCCCTTGTTCCACTGCAAATGCATAAATTCCATTAATCCACTTAACAACAGAAGAGGCAAAGTTCTCCCCATTATGAAGCATGGCAAACTACAGTAGGTTCATCTTGTTTTGACAAGACCTGCATCAACTTTCCCGCTGCGTTTTTGCCTCGACTGGTTTTAGAGAGTGGAGTCTCCTTCTGCTGGAATTCCGCAGTCTATTTAAATGCAGAGAAAATTGGGGTCTCAGCTGCTCCTGTGGTGCTCTTGTTATTGCTGTACATCTGTTTCATGCAGTCTAGATTAATGCATCTTAAAAAATGCATTGTTAAAGCAATTGTGTTTCCAACAGTTTGCACCATAACGTTAAAAACCGTAGCACTGTTTAGTAAGCTGTTTGCTTCTAGAAGAGGCAGAGCTTAGCTTTTTCCAGAAAGAGAAGTGGGTCAGGTTGATAAATAATTCTGATCCTAGCTTAGGTGATCCTAACTTTTAAATTGAGGCCAATCATTTTCCACGGTGCTTCCTTGAAGCTCTCCAGTATTCTTGTGGAATTCTAGAAATGAAGGAGCAATATCATACATTTTCATTTGAGAGCAGAATTTTCACAATCTTAGCATTTAAAAGAAAACATTTGTGCCTCCAAATAGTGCCGAGGACAGTTAGCATTTTCTAACTACTGCCCTATGTTGTCTGATTTGGAAGCAAGATCCAGTACAAAATCAGAATAGACTGATTTTGGATAGGTTTACTCTATTAACAGAGTGAAAATCTGGCTATAACTGAGGAACAAGCTGTATGCTAAATCCGAGTTATTAAAAGGGCCCCAAATCACCCATTGGCATCTTAGTTCTAGCTTCCAATGTTTAATACTGTATAGGAAAATATAAAGGATAGACCAATTTTATTATTTCTTAACATTCTCCCTTCCCAAAGGGACCCTGGCACCATCTATTTTTGTAGTGTGACTTTATGTTAAGCATCACTGCAGCCACACATCAAGAAAACCACAGAACTAAGTGCTTTGTGACAAAAACAAAAAGTGAAAAAACTATGAGAACTGGGCTTCAGAAGTCTGGATGTCTACTAGATCAAACTGTTTAAGGTCATTGAACTTGTTCACTTAAAAACAAATCATTTCCAGATCCTGAACGCAAACATCCATTGGCTAGGTGTGCTTCTGAGTGTCAAGCTAACAAGATGCAGTATTTATTCTATGTTCTGACCTAGGCTCCCTTAAAAAGCAGGAAGCAGAGTTTTGGTCCCGACAAAACCTCTTTTATTTACACGACTGTGAATTACTTTCATTCACAGTCAGCAAGGCTTGCCCAAACAATTTTTCAAAGGAATATTTATCAACACACCTTATCTCGCTTGGCAAGCTGCCGTGTAACTTGTTTCCAAACACAGAGTAAGGCAAAACTTGGCACAGAGTCTCTTAGAGTCACAAACAGAACTTTTCCACTCTTGAAATGACTGAATGAATCGTTTACTGCAAAAGCCTCCTCCCTATTCACTCCTCTTTTGTTTCCTGTGGGAGGGGCCAATCATCTCCAAGGTGTGGCTTTACTCCCAAGTTGACCATGCTTTCTGAGTTGTTCTTGTCTTCTGGCAGCTCTGCGCATGCGCACATTGGGAATGGGCTCCAGCTGTTCCTCTGCCTCACTGCTGTCTAGCTCCTTCTCTGCCTCCAACACAGAGCCCTCGTCCGAGCTATTCCCAGCCCCCAGGACTGGCCCATGTTCCTCCCCCACCTCCTCACTGTCTGACTCTGCTGCCAGCAGGCCACAACATTCTATATATTAGAAAATTGATGTGAATATTTCTACTTGAGTTACTTTCTTTTGGAGCCTTGATCTTTCATGGCACCCTATCCAGTTTTTTTAAAAATTATTATTATTATTAAATTTATATACCGCCCTACTCCCGAAGAACTCAGGGCGGTGAACAGCCACAGAATAAAACACATACATACAAAAATTTAAAATAGAATAAAAGCGAATTAAATAATTTGGCTGAGACAAATTTAAAATACCCAATAATTTAAAAGCCAAATTTAAAATTTACATTTAATAGGGGAAAAGATTTAGGCCAGGCCAGACCAGTTTTCATTGGTTCTGCTAAACAAATTTGAAAAAGCCAGAACTAGATGACTTTAAAGACCTATATAATGTCCTAATTCTTGCTACTATCTAGTGCACCCCAGATTTATACATTTGGTAGAAAGATTTGGTGGTTTTAACAACACACAGCACTTAAACATTCTCATTTAGACTCAGCAAATTCATTGTCTTCTATCCTTGTTAAAATTCAAAATGCAATCTGGGTTTTCATTTCAACATTCAAAACAGTAGTTCATGTGCACACTTGGATAGTTATACATTTTTTTAAAAAGTTTAAAAAGTTTTGGTTCAATGTTCATAGGCACCTGGGCAGCAAAACTGTGCCTTTATATAATGGACAGTAAAGACCAGGGGTGAAATGCCCCCGGTTCGGACTGGATCGTCTGATCTGGAGGCGGATGGTTCGGAGAACCGGTAGCAAAAATCTCCCCCGCCCCGTACCCAGCTGAGCTGCACAATCATCAGACGCTTTTTTTTTTACTTTTAAAAGTATTTTTTCTACAACCTTTTTGGCCGAAAAAATGCTTTTAAAAGTTTTAAAAAAAGCCTCTGATGATCCCAGCTGAGTTGCCTGATCGGCAGAGGCTTTTTTCTTTTAAATGCCTCTGATGATCCAAGCTGAGTTGCCTGATCGGAAAAGGCATTTAAAAGAAAAAAAGCCTCTGCCGATCAGACAACTCAGCTGGGATCATCAGAGCCTTTTGAAAGCATTTTTTACAACCTCTTCGCCACGCCCACCCAGTCACATTACTCCCCCCACCACCAAGCCATGCCCACAGAACCGGTAGTAACAAATTTTAGATTTCACCACTGGTAAAGACATTTTGGGAGGTGCGGGAGAGAGGGAAGAAATAGCACTCATTCATTTATTCATTGATCATATTTGAAATGCCAAACATTTATGGTTCATTCAGTGCCCACTATCTTTATTCCTGTCTGGGTCTCCTAGTTTATGGCCACTCTTTCTAGCTATTCATTTTGCTTGTTAATCACTTAGCTGCTTCTAGGAGATGCTGAGTTCTTACCAAAGCAAATTTTCCACTACTTAAAAACAACAACAACCACCAAGCAAACAAAATACCAATCCAGCTTTACTGCCTACTTTAAAAACGTCCCTTATAAATAGGACATTTCCTCTTTGACTTTTCATGTAACTAAATTTAATATATAAAAGCTTCAGTGGACCATCTCCCCTTCGTTATCTTGTTACATTTAAATATGAGAATTATTGCTAATGGATGCCAAAATGTTATTGTACTTTTATTCATTGCAGAGATCAAAGAAACATAATTGGATTTGTTGTTGCTTTTCTTATTTGTTTGTTCTGCAGTCCCCAATTCATGTTAGGTAAAGAGATTTAGAGCGTGTTTATTTCCACTGCTAAAGTATTACATATATCTGCAAGCAATGTAATTAATTTCCACAATTCTTGACCTATATGGAGCCAGTAATAACAACTGTTTACTGAAGGAAAGTACATAACATTAATGATTCTCACGATGGGACCATTCACTATGTCTATATATTTATCCTTTACAAAAATTGGGGCAAAAATGAAACCAAGCAAGTGGACAAATATGGTCTTCCACGAAGCAAAAAGAATGCAAATTATTTTGGGAAGGAAAGTCAACAAAAGTTTTCTAGCAAACTTTTTTTGTATGTATATATGTGGGTATGTATATGTATATAAGTGTATCTCTGTATGTATACACAAACACGTATAACTCAGACTGTCCTTCTGAAATATAAATATTTTATTTAGTGGCACTCTTCACAGCTGTTGGCAGTTACAGTTATTTTTAAGGCAGTAAAACTCTAAGCCTCATCTTTTGTTCCTCAGATCAACCTCCCCAATTTCTGTTATTGTTGGAATGGGGGATTGAGAAATATTTTGCTGCTCTGGGCTGGGATAAAACTGGCTGTTATTTCCTGCACTTCACAATATTTCTGGTTATATTATTTATTAATACATGGCAGCACTGGAACATTTCAATGTTTCCTTGACATGCATTATTGATAAACAGTATCAACTGACAATGGGCTTTCGTGATTGATATCGCCTTTTTTGTAATGAATTTAAAATGGTAGGCTGTTAGACTTATTAAAATAGGTTGCTTCTCTGAACTGTTATGCTACACTTTGAAACAGATCAGTACTAGAAAAGTTTTTCCAATGATTTATTAATGCAGCACTTAAAAAAAGAACAACTGGTGTTCCTCTGTTGAGAAGTACTTGGAGCCCCTTGATGAGGAAACAAAAAGCCATACAAATCAAAGTGTTCACAATTGTGGGGTTGCCTTATTTAGGCTTTGACTAGATGTGCAATACTAGAGGATCACAGTATTGCAGCAAAGGGATTCAGAAAACTCTTAGCTGTCATCTGTAGTGCTCATCTAGAGCGGAATTTGTGAGGTCCTTGGCACTCTCTGCGCTTGGTTGTTTTCTTGTAGATGTTTCATTACCCAACTAGGTGACATTATCAGTGCACTGATGATGTTACCTAGCTGGGTAATGAAACTTCTGCAAGAAAACAACCCAGCCCTGACTGCACTGAGGATTCCATAGTTCAACCCTGGGCTATAATATTCTCTTTTTAAAGCAGTGTTTCTGAACCACAGCAACTTTAAGACGTCTGGACTTCAATTCCCAGAATTCCCTAGCCAGTTCTGGGAGTTGAAGTCCACATGTCTTCGTGCCTCTGAGGTTGGGAAATGCTAATCAAGAGTTTTGCAATCCATATCTAATAGCCTTACTTTATCTTAGCGTGATCCCAAAATTCAATATTACAACACCATTGATAGCAAACCTTGCTAAAAAGCTTGCTCAGGCAATTAATTCCTTTCCAATCCATACATCTTAACTCAAAGTGTGATAGGATTGTCTTTGGCACAGTGTTATGGGCACAATCTCTTCAAAATGGACCTTGTGAGATTGTAAATGGTCCTGCTCCTCTTAGCAAGCAGAGCTGCCAGAAACTTGTTTGAGTTCTTCAGAGCTCAGCCTCCACAAGCTTGATTTGTTTTCCTCTTCATTTTCCTCTATTCTATTTCTCTTATTTTATCTCCTGATATAGCCAGTAAAGCATCAGGAATTCAAGGAAGGAAAGGTGTTTGTTCATTTATTTAGTAGCTTTTCTAAACTGTCTCTTCTACTTCAACACAAAATAAAGATAACTATAACTACCTAGAAGGACTTTTTCCTGACACTCCTTAAAACTCCAGAAGCATCACCAAAGCAGTGGGGACCCAAAAAAATATTGTGCAAGTTTAGTCAAACAATTTCTGTATAGGGACAATGGGAAGCCCATAATCTCCCACAAACCTTCCTGTACACAAACTGGAATACACTTGGCAGCTTGGATTTACCTTGGCAGCATTATAAAGGTGGCCCAATCTCTTATTTAGACATAATGTTGAGCCAATTTATTTCAACCAGATTCTTTGGGTCACAAACTGATAGCTGAAAGAGGCATCTGGGCATGCTTTGCGCAACCACAGATGCCTCTTTCAGCATTCCAGGAGCTGTGGTGGCACAGTGGTTAGAATGCAGTATTTCAAGCTAATTCTGACCACCGTTTGGAGTTCGATCTTGGTTGACTCATCATTCCATCCTTCTGAAGTTGGTAAAATGAGGATCCAGATTGTTGAGGGCAGTATGCTGATCTGTAAACTGTTTAGACAGTGCTGTACATCACTATGAAGTGGTATATAAGCCTAAGTGCTATTGTTACCACATTTTGCCCATTTCTCAAGCTATTTTGAAGTGCTATTAGCTATGGATACTGTATTGACACACACCTGTGATGCACTACTTGGAAGGGAAATAAATTTAATTAGCACACTGTTTAGTTTTGCTCTATTAACCTCCTCTGGCTATATTAGCCAGATTGTTAAGTCACCGTTGTAGAAGAGAGGGAGGGAGAAAGCAGGATGGTGTCTCCACACTCCTTTTAGGGTCGATGGTTATCTATGACTTATCAGATTACATTTGAACACAAATGTAGCATTTTGAAAGAGTGCTAAATCTGTGATTTTATTTATTAATTTTTTATGCCATTCATCTCATTGATACAATGACCATAACAGCCTGGTCAACAGGTTAGAATCACAGAGGAAGGGCTCTGGGAGTGAACTGGTTGGGACTTGTTTAAATGCACCAAGCACAGAATTCCTTTCTGCTTCCCGCCAAATCCTTTCTCCATGTCAGTATAGAGAAGAGTATGGAAAAGGCTTAATGGAAAATGTGTGGCAACTTCAGGAAAGTATGAACTTAGTCTGGGGAAAAAAAACAGGAATGCATGAGAAAGAAACTGAAGTTTGGCCCAGCTTGATTCACTTTGGTATAACAGGGAGAAAAGGAGATACATTTTCAAACTTTATTTGAAAATAAAGTACAATTCTTATGGAGGGTTTCCTGGCATGGTCTACCTTGAAAGGCAAATGTTGTAACCTCTCACCTGCTCAATCCATTGTTCCAGACATCTAGTAGAGTGATGGATTGGTTGCTAGTTTTCACACCAGCAGGTGATGATCAGTGAAAGGAAAATTAAGCCAGGGCAATCAACCAATCACATTCCTAAACTTTTTGTTGTTCAAATTAAAATTATAAGCACAGCATCTCTCACCAGTTTCATTACAGAGGCAGAAGTGGGCTTCTTAATAAGAGCAGTGCAAAACATGCCCGCATACTTTACTATCAGTTCAAAACTTGGAGAAAACTACTAGAGTCTAGACCTAGGACATTGCTAAGCAGAATATACTATTCTTGCTGAAGTGCCAGTCATGTGCCATTTGGCTCCAACTTTTCAGAAGTTGTGTTCTGAATTCTGTATTCTATTCTGTATTCTAATTCTGTATTCTGTATTTTAAATTATGTTATTCTCTTTTAGAAAAAAGAAAAGAACAAGTCCAAATGCCCTTTGTTTCTATACCTCGTTCTCTTTCCATTCTTACAAGATGTCTGTATGTAACTTCTAAGAATATGAATAAAATTGTGAACAATGAATTGCATACTCTAATAAAATTGGAGTACTTAAATGCCAGTAATTACTATGATTGTATATATGTTTTTAACCTTCCTGATAGCACTTTTGAGCTTATTTTGTATGCTTGATAATCCCATTTTGACATGCTACAGATTTCCTACTGTCTTTTCATCTTCACTCCCACGTATTCAATAAATATTCTTACTTGTTTTCTTGTCTTACTCAAGGAGACTAGACTGGAATGAATATTTAAATATTTCCAAACAGGATACTTTGTAAGATAATGCTTCTTGTGTATTATCTTTTTATGGACTTTTATGCATTGTATCATCAAGGCATTAGTATTTGTTTTTTACTCTGTAAAAAGGAAATGATTTGCAATTGTCTGAAGTGAAAAGGCAGAGCAACAGCCAATGAAATACATTTTGATATCAATGATTTGTACACACATTTCTAGGGAATATATCTTAACGCTTAAGGCAATTTGCTTTGAAGCACTATGTATACTGTTGCCTTAAAAACCAATGTATGAAGAAGAAAAAAAATACCCTTACAACCCAAACTATGCTAGTCCTGAACTTATAAAACTTTGCTTTGTGATTGTTCAAAGTTACAAAGGCACTGAAAAAAGTCACTTATGACCAGGGGCGGGTTCCAAATCCCGTCGCTACCGATTCGCTCGCTCGCGCACGCGGCACTTCTGCGCATGCGCAGAAACTTCTGAGCATGTGCAGAAGCATCTGGGTGGATGGGCAGAGCATCCCACCACTGCCGCTACCGGTTCACCCGCTACGGGTTGCTACCGGTGTGAACCGGTAGCAACCCACCACTGCTTATGACTGTTTTTCACACTATGACCATTGCAGCATCCCCATGGTCATGTAAACAAAATTCAGATGCTTGGCAACTGGTTCATATTTATGACAGTTGCAGTGTCCCGGGGTCATGTCACCTTTTGTGATCTTCTGACAAGCAAACACAATGAGGAAGCCAGATTCACTTAACAACCATATTCCTAACAACTGCCATGATTCAAATGTGACAATAAAAGTCATAAAATGGGGAAAAATTCACTTAACAAATGTCTCACTTAGCAACAGAAACCAATTCTGATTGTAAGCCAAGGACTACCTGGATATCATCATTTTATTCTATTTTTATTTTTTTATTTTTTTTATTTATATGCCGCCCTTCCCCAGAGACTCAGGGTGGCTTACAATGCATTAAGCAATAGCCTTCATACTTTTGTATATTTTATACAAAGTCATCTTACTGCCCCCACAAACCAGGTCCTCATTTTACCCACCTTAGAAAGGATGGAAGGCTGAGTCGACCTTGAGCCTGGTGAGAATTGAACTCGCAGTAATTGCAGGCAGCTGGATGTTAAATGCTGCCTTAGTAGGAGGCATTAGCCTCCTATGCCACTCAGGCTCCTATCTCTATTTCTCATGCCATGAGAGGTTTTTTTGCCTGAAGATTCTAACCAGAAGAAGCACGATCAGATATTTAACGAAAGGAGGTGAATTTTGGATTACTTGCTTAGTACATTATAAGAACACAGCAGGAATTCACCATGAGATGATAAACTGCAACAAGCTTGCATATCACATTTGCAAGCGGATAATATAATTAGCATATAATTTTCATGGTGACAGGTTGGAACCGTTCTGTATAATATGCCTAATTTGAAATTACCTTTTGTACCCCTAGATTACAACGCCTTTAGTTGACTCTTCAAATTCAAACTCTACAGATCCAGAAATCATTTCAGATGGAATAAATTCACTCCTCCAGACTTTTTGCTTTAGGGGAAGAAAGTCAAGATTTTTCCTTTTTTTTTTTTAATATGAGCTACTATAATAGATTTTAGTAGTTTTCATGAGAATATAAAGATTTGATATTTTCAACAGTCTTGAATGCCCAAAGGCAGAAAGGTAGGATATAAATCATAGGAATGAAGGATAGATAGGCATGCCAATTTGGAGTTTATTTTTCTTTTTCTTTTGCTTGATGGAGAAAAGGGGACTAAAAGATGTGGAAGGTTGGCCTTTCCCAACCAGGAGATCCCCAGAGGTATAACTAGGATTGGGATTCAAGATGAAAGTCCACAGATCATGACCAGAAGTGATATTCAGCAAGTTCTGACCAGTTCTGGAGAACTGGTAGCAGAAATTTTGAGTAGTTCAGAGAACCAGTAAATACCACCCCCATCTATTCTCTGCCTCCCGAGTTCCAGCTGATCGGGAGGAAATGGGAGTTTTGCAGTATCCTTCCCCTGGAGTGGGGTGGGAATGGAGATTTTACAGTATCCTTCCCCTGCCACGCCCACCAAGTCATGCCATGCCCACCAAGCCACGCCCACAGAACCAGTAGTAATTTTTTTTAATCCCACCACTGATCATGAGCCATTTAACTTAACAGAGAGATGGGTGGCAAATAAATTTAATAAATAAATAGAGATGGATGGTGGAACAGAAGCCAACATATTAGACTGACTAGAGTTAATCTTGCACAAAATAGCAATCTTCTTATTTAAAAAAAAACACATTTTCATAATCACGATTGTAGGCTTGAATATACTTATAAATGTGTATACATACACCCACAATCTATCTTACTTTCCTGGATTAAAGCAATGTTCTTCCTCAAGCAAAGTGGCTTATGGTTGTGTTGGTTCAGCAATAAACATATAACCATCTAATGTTCCCCCTTCCACCCCCATTACACACAGACACCACAAACACTACCAGCATCTAAAATTATGGCAAATGACATTTGTTCTAGTTGAGTGTTTCTAAACCTCAGCAACTTTTAGATGTATGGGCTTCAACTCCCATAATTCCTGAGCCAGCATGCTTAATGTTACAATATTTATATAGCAACTCTGGGAAATGCTCTCCCTACAAACAAACACCAGATCTAATGTATGAACGACTGTGAAGAGGCCCATGAAGAATCCATGGTTACCATGTTGGCCATGAACTCCTGAGCCTCCATTGACTGCAGGCCCAGTGATGGCAATTGAAGTTCTCCAGGTCCAGAAACTTGGAGAACAATGACAAATCAACCACAAAATCCAGCAACTCAGGCAGGAAAACTATTTCATGTCAGGAGGCAGACAAAGACAAGAATCCCATATGATCACTATAGCAGAGCTTCATAGTGTTTCGTATCTGATCATTTGCATAGCAGCTCTCCAGAAGCCACTGGAGTGTTTTGGATAAAAATAGCCATGTTCTTACTCTTTGTCCCAAAGTCTCAACAGATGCCACACGTGAAACCTAGATAGGCAAACCTCATCCAATCAAGTGTCAAAGATATGTGCCAGGTTGGCTCTGCCATCCTTATTTCAGTTTGTCGTGGCGTTTAACAACAACAGGTGAAATCTGGAGTCAATGATCTAGTTTCTGGGATTAGCACATGGGACTATAATATGACACTGGTACCAAACACTAGGACCATCTTCCCTGAGACTAACTGCTATATTACCTTAAACCTGTCAGCTATCACTTGTCCCAAAGCCTACAATCAACATGAAAACAAGGGACATTTTAGGTTGAAGGCAGACTGTCAATCCCAAAGGTAGTTTGTTCAAGAGGCAAGTGTACTTTCTGGTTTTTCTTTGAAGACTTTTCACTTCTCATCCAAGCAGCTTCTTCAGCTCTGACTGGATGATGTGGAATGGAAGGATTTATACTCCTTGCAGACAGCTTGTCATTTGCATTCTTTTAGCGAGTCATTAAGGTTACTTGGAGGTTTATCTGTACCTCTCTCAACAGAGAGGGTACAGAGCCCTCTCTCAAAAGAGGGGGAGGGATACAACATTACCTATATCCAACCTACAGCACAGTCCTTTAAACCATTCCAAAAAGGCTCCACACCCATTTGCACCACTCAAGTGACCCTGATGACACAGATAAACTTCCAGGTGGCCTTAACAACTCTCTAAAAGGATGCAAATGACCAGCTGTCTGCAAGGAGTATAAATCCTTCCATTCCCCACCATCCAGTCAGAGCTGAAGAAGCTTCTTGAATGAGAAGCGAAACATCTTCAGAGAAAAAGTCCAGAAAGTCCAGTTGCCTCTTGAACAAAGCACCTTTGGGATAACCATGACCTGGATGACTGAGAATCTCCTTAGACATTTAGCAGACTGTCAGTCCTTTCTTTTATCTGCTCATCCTATCAGGGCACTTTATATGCAGTATTGATTTGGGGGCAGGATTGCTGCAACTGATATAAGCATAGCATCATGTGATCCTGAAAATTAAAAGCATTTGTCCAGCTGGGCAAGAGACAAAGAATATGTGGCAGAATATGTTGCTTAGGTATGCTTCTTTTGGGACATGGTGATGCTATAATAGTTCGTTTTAAGAATGAAGAAAGAGCCCATGACAATAGCTAGCAACAATATATCTTCAGTCTTGTAAGAAGCAGCTCT
Organism: Ptyas mucosa; assembly: GCA_012654045.1. Lineage (NCBI taxonomy): Eukaryota > Metazoa > Chordata > Lepidosauria > Squamata > Colubridae > Ptyas > Ptyas mucosa. Next base: position 6,145,590 of record WNWU01000043.1, on the reverse strand, counting down.
TTGAACTATTAAGCACCTCGATCCAAGTTCCAATGATGCCAAATAACTTGGATTCAACTAGTACGATTTTCTTGGATGCATTTTATAAGCATGAAAAAGATCTTGAGGGAAGACTAGATCTGAAATCCTTTTTCACCTTCAAGCAACACAGAAGATTAAATTTCAAACTCACTTGAATGCTAGACGTTTTGAAGGCTTTTCCCTTCGTTCATTGACAAAATATAGTCTCTTTTGTGCAAGGCTACTATGACTCAAGCAATCCTAGGAATGTAAATTGCATATGTTATGTACATTATGGTAAATATTAATCTGGAAAAAAAAACCTTACTCCAATTTTATTTTGAGAACAAAACGATTCTTCAGTAATGATAAAATATTCATTTCCTTGCTTCATTACCTTGCTTTGATGCTAGGCAAAGAATATGTCATGAATAAATGAACTTTCCCTTTTTTTATCACCAAATTGGCTTTGGATGATTAGCATTTTTCATTACAAATAATAATTCATGTAGCTACATTTGCTATTATACTCTCTAGGTATAATACAGGGAACTATTTGGTCCCACATGAATCTCTCTGAAATCTAAGGATATTTTAGACATCAAACCATCAAGAATTAAATTAACAAAACTTACAGATTTGGAAACACTTGGAAGACATCAATATTTTTATTGCAACATACATGTACACATACACACACACACACACACCATATACCAAGATATACAGGTAGTCCTTGACTTACGACCCAATGATGGGTTTCAAATTTTTTTACTACCGGTTCTGTGGGTGTGGCTTGGTGGGAGTGGGCTTGGTAGGCGTGGCAGGGGAAGGATAAAATTGCATTCCCACCCCACTCCAGGGGAAGGTTACTGCAAAATCCCCATTTCTTCCTGATCAGCTGGGACTTGGGAGGCAGAGAATAGATGGGGGCGGGGCCAGTCAGAATTTTTACTACTGGTTCTCTGAACTACTCAAAATTTCTTCTACCGGTTCTCCAGAACTGGTCAGAACCTGCTGAAACCCACCTCTGTTACGACCACAATTGAGCCCAACATTTCTATTGCCAAGCAAAGTATTTCTTACGTGAATTTTGTCCCATTTTATGACCTTTCTTGCCATCTTGTTTAGTGAATCACAGCAGTTGTTAAATTAGTAATACAGTTGTTAAGTGAATCTGACTTCCCTATTGACTTTGCTTATAAGAAGATTACAAAAGGTGATCACATGACCCCAGGACACTGAAACCATCATAAATTTTGGACTCAATCGTGATCGTAAGTTGAGGACTACCTGTAATTTTTTTTTTTAATTTATATTTATATGCCGCCCTTCTCCGGAGACTCAGGGCGGCTTACAATGCGTTAAGCAATAGCCTTCATATTTTTGTATATTTTATACAAAGTCAGCTTATTGCCCCCACAAACCGGGTCCTCATTTTAATAATTAATTATAGTATAGTTATAATTATAGTAATAATTAATAATAATAATAATTAGGTACCTAGACATAGTTCCACTGAAATCTTTCTCTCTTATAGGAAAGGAAGAGAATGGCTAAATTATTCTCCAAAACAGTATTCAGAAGTTATATCCAACATGGTGTTTACTGCAAACGGACCATTCATTCATTGGCATCCTTCAGTCTCAAGGGCTATGGTATTGTGCTCTGGAAAGAGATCCTAAAACAGCATCTAGTGTGACTAAAAAGCCCAGTTCGAGAGTGGCAATCCCTTCTACGCTGAGGGCAGATACATTCTGTCCCCTGCCCAGCCCCCAGATTTCGCTGGTTCTGGGACTGCCTCTTTGCTTCAGCCTGCTGAACAAGTGTCTCTTCGAATTGGAGAAGGCCATGCTGCGTCTTTAGCCTCCAAGCTGAACGATCGGAGGTCAAGGTTTCCCAGTTGTTAATGTCCATTTCCAAGGCCTTTAGGTCCCTCTTGCAGATATCCTTATATCGCAGCTGTGGTCTCCCTCTGAGGTACGTTCCCTGCACTAATTCTCCATACAGGAGATCTTTCGGAATCCGACCATCAGCCATTCTCACGACATGCCCCAGCCAGTGTAGACGTCGCTGTTTCAATAGTGCATACATGCTAGAAATTCCAGCACGTTCCAAGACTGCGCTATTTGGAACTTTGTCCTGCCAGGTGATGCTAAGAATTGCAAACGAACCAAAGACAACAATTCTATTTTTTCCCCTATAGGTATGAGAAAAGAATAGAATCTTCTGTTTATTTTATAGGCAAGCAATAAAAAAGTTACAGTATTTCTATCTGCCACTTATCAGGGTGGTCGTAAGTATTATGACCAGTTTGAACCGAACCTGGTTTGTTTTAATGCAGAGGAACACCAGTTCTTCCAGAAACATCCCACCAATAACACTTGGATAATGGTGGCTATTAAAACCTTATTTTACTGTCAGCAGAATTTGCTAATGAAGCAAACTAACAAACACATGAAAAGTCCGTGTGGCAAATCCCTGGGCTTAAGAGCAATTTTTTTTTCACATGCAATGTTGATCAGCCATTAAGTTACCGATAGGAAAAATACTTAGTCACTTCCCAGCTGTTCAGTGGCAAGCTGAAACATAAAATCTACGCCATTAAATAAGTCTGAAAGGAAAAGAACAGGTGGCAAATGGTTTATATGGCAGATGGTGCCTCTTTTTTTAAAAAAAAAAATATTTGTACTCTTAATTTACAATACAAGAGTCTATAACAACCAAGTTGTGTTTTACCTTTCTCATGCTAGAAAATGTTGAATTGTGGAAGAATGTATGAAAACGAACACCATAGTTCTTCTTGGTAAAAGGCAATTATATCCTTTAGCCTTCATTGTTTGATACAATAAATAGGGAATGTACATATCAATGAAGTTCTACTTCAGATTTCACCCATAATTCAATGCACCCAGCCCCCTGCGTGTGCGTGACCCCCCAAGTCCCCCCGCTTTTGGTACGTGATGGCATGATCGGGCCGGTAGGCCCGTTTTTCACCCTCCCCAGGCTCCAGATGCTTTCTAGGAGCCTGGGGAGGGCAAAACCGCTTTCCCTACTCCCGCCAGAAGCCCTCTGGAGGCTGGAAACAGCCCATTCCCCAACTTCTGGTGGGACCAGAAAGCCCAAAAATCAGCTGGCCAGTCCACGCATGTGTGCTGGAGCTGAGCTAAGGCAACACTCGCGTGCCCAAAGATATGGCTCCGTGTGCCACCTGTGGCACCCGTGCCATAGGTTCGCCATCACGGGCCTAGGGTATGGGTACCTTACCCTTGTTTGTGGAGATTCTCAGTCATCCAGATCCTAGTTGTCTCAAAAGTGCTTTTTCAAAAGGCAACTGGACTATTTTTTCCTTGAAGAAGAAGAAGAAAATGTTTTATTTCTCATCCAAGAAGCTTCATTAATTGTGATGAATGCAGGCCTACCATCACAACTGATGAAGCTTCTTGGATGAGAAGTGAAACAGTTTCTTTTTCTTCATCAAGGGGAAAAAAAAACAACAGCTCAGTAGCCGTTTGAAAAAAAAACACCGTTGAGACTTGCTTTTCTTTGTTTCCTTTGTATATACGTATTCAGCTGTGATTTAAACATAATATCTGCTACAAGTCTTCTTATAACGGGAGTGTGAGGAAAAAAGAAGCAGGGAAATCTGCAACCAAATGCAGATTCTCTCCATTCAAGATAGAACACCGTTACTGCAGCTAAGAGAGAGAAAGAGGTTAGAATCCAGCAAGAGATTTCTTAAATTGGCTTCATTTCTCCCTGGTTTGCCCATGGGAGTTAAGCAGCTTTAGGCTGCTGTGTGAAAAAAGCCCTTTGTGAATATTGCCACAGGCTGAAATAAGGTGATACTTCTCTTTGGCAGACTGAGAAGCAGAAAGAACAAGGCTATTCATGTGGTAGAGCTCGTACAACTCAGCAGTGCTGTCGTCTGCATTTTCATTCTTTTTTGTTAATCTTTTTGGATTTTGTTTAATCATGTAAGATACTTCAAAGGCACCTCCGTAAATATGTATATAAACATATAAAGAACGGTTGCTGGAATTGGGTACGTCTAGTTTAATGAAAAGAAGGACTTGGGGAGACATGATAGCAGTGTTCCAATATCTCAGGGGCTGCCACAAAGAAGACGGAGTCAAGCTATTCTCCAAAGCACCTGAGGGCAGGACAAGAAGCAATGGGTGGAAACTAATCAAGAAGAGAAGCAACCTAGAACTAAGGAAAAATTTCCTGACAGTTAGAACAATTAATCAGTGGAACAACAGTGGAACAAGAATCAGTGGAAGTTGTAAATGCTCCAATGCTGGAAGTTTTTAAGAAAAGATTGGATAACCATTTGTCTGAAATGGTATAGGGCTATGATGGTGAACCTATGGTATGCATGTCACAGGTGGCACACGGAGTCATATTGGTGGACATGTGAGCTCCGGCACACATGCGCACGCCAGCCAGCCAATTTTTGGACATTCTGGGCCCACCAGAAGTAGGGAAACAGACTGTTACCGGCCACCGGAGGGCCTCCGGGGGGGGGGGAGAGCTGTTTTCACCCTCTCCAGGCTCCTAGAGAGGTTCTGGAACCTGGGGAGAGCAGAAAACGGGCCTTCCAGTCCCACTGGAAGTTGGCAAATGGGCCGTTTACAGCCTCTGGGGGGCCTTGGGGGGAGGCCATTTTTGCCCTCCCCAGGCTCCTATAAAGCCTCTGGACCCTGGGGAGGGCAAAAAAAGGGCCTACTGGGCCCATCAGGCCATCACGTGACAAAAGCGGGGGAAGTGCGGGTGGGTCACAATCACACGCACGGGGAGAGTGGGGTGCATAGAATTATGAGTGTGGGCACATGTGCACACGAGCCCCCCCCCACTCCCACCATTTTTGGCATGCGATGGCAAAAAGGTTAGCCATCACTGGTATAGGGTTTCCTGCCTAAGGAGGGGGATGGACTAGAAGACCTCCAAGGTCCCTTCCAACTCTGTTATTCTATTCTAAATATTGATGCAATATTTCTCTTTAATCAAAATGACTTTTCATCATAAGAAAATAAATCCTGTTTCTTGATGTGAGAAAAGGGGCACTTAAAAGAGGAAAGAAAAGTTCAGGAGGCTGGCATATTCCAGAACCTAACCAGCTGGGATGGGACAAAGTACTGGTAGCCCTCAACTTACAACTACAATTGAGCCCAAAATTTATGTTGTTAAGTGAGAAATTTGTTAAGTGAGTTTTGTCCCATTTTATGACTTTTCTTGCCACATTTGTTAAGTGAATCACTGAAGTTGTTAAACTTGTAACAGGGTTGTTAAGTGAATCTGGCTTTCCCATTGACTTTGTTTGTCAGAAGGTTGCACATTACATGACCCTGGGACACTGCAACCATCATAAATATAAACCAGCTATCAAGCATCCAAATATAAATCATGTGACCATGGGAATGCTTCAACAGTCATAAGTGTGAAAAATGGTCATAAGTCATTTTTTCAGTGCCATTGTAACTTTGAACGGTCACTAAATGAATTGTTGTAACTCGAGGACTACCTGTACTACCATAAAATCATACATCTCATTCTTGATTGTCTACTAATTGATTACTTGAATACCTCCTAACACACATTTCTATGTTGAAACACCACAGATGGCTTCTCCCTCCATCTGATTGCTTGCTCCTGCTTTCAAGTAGTTCTGCATCATTTCAGACAAAGTACAACTTAATGGAAAAGGAGGGTGGCATTTCACAATAGCAATAGCACTTAGACTTATATATCGCTTCACAGTGTTTTACAGCCCTCTCCAAGTGGTCTACAGAGTCAGCATATTGCCCCCAACAATCTGGCTCTTCATTTTACCAACGGAAAGATGAACGGTTGAGTCAACTTTGAGCTGTTGAGAATCGAACTTCTGGCACTTGGCAGAATTAGCTTGCAATACTGCATTCTAACCGCTGCACCACAACGGCTCTATGCAAGGTCTTATCAGGACCACCAATGCACAAGTTATCAATTCTGAGTCCATAGGGAGTATAGTGGCACAGAGTTGATATTAAAATAAAATAATAAAATAAAACAAGCACTTTATCAGCTAAAATCTATAGATTGCTTAGAGCTATGTTGTTGTGAGAAAACCAAATCTTTTTGGCTAGATTAAAAAAAAATGGTACTCTATGGGTTGGCTCTGTATCGATTCACTGCTGTATCACCTCAGGCCACTGGCTCGCTTTTCTTATCATCCTTGTTAATCACCTCAGGAATTACTTTCCCCTTCCACTCAAGGGCTTTACCAGCAAAATAATCTGCAAATCACAAATATTACACAGAGCCCTGAAAATTATTTTTTATCTTTCCTCACAACTGATTCTTTCTCTGCCTCTCCCTTTAGATGCAATTGTTTTCCTTTTCAAAAACAATTCCAGCTGCTCTCCCCAGAAGTGAGAGGAAAGGGGCTGCATGTTCCCAGAGTTTCATTAATAATTTGCAAGCCAAGAATTATAGGGAAGCATTTCTAGATCTGGATACACCCAGTGAGACTGAGGGAAAATGGTGGGGAAAACATGTTTCATCAGCTACAGTAATGCCAGAGGAAATGTTGATTTTATTGTTATCTTGGGCCTGTTCTGAAATAAATTCATACCACCGTTGTACCAAGGGAGAGATCGGTATTGATAATGGTGACAATCAGAGGATAAGTAAGCATAGAAACAGTGGTTCAAGGGTGGATCATTTTTTATTATTACTGGACAACCTACAATCTGTTGGGTCATCCTTTGAGAGGAAGTTAGTGCAGTGTGATGCGAACAGAATAACATTAAATTTTAGGCTGGCCATATTATTGTTTAGCCCAATGCTGAATGAGCTTGTGATCATCTAAAAAGAGCATATATATTTACTTATGTAAACAGATAAACAGAATTACCATGGGCATGCAAAAAAGCAGCAGGAGCAATTTCTGACTTCCTTTGGCTTCCCCAGTGCCTTTGCCTGTGGGAAGCTGGCAGGGAAGGTTGGAAATCATATTCACATGTTCAATAGACACTGAAGCGGCTGCAGTTTTGTGAATAAAAGTCATGTGGAGATTCTTGAAATGTCAGCGCTGTGTGAGTAATGGGCCCTGATTTATTTTATACATTAATTAAGTCAGATTTGAAATAACTTGATTCGAAAATTGTTGTGCCATGTTGCATGTTTGGGCTAAGTGAAGGGTACAAACAGACAATGAGAGTTTTAGTTGTATATAGAATATTACAAAGGGCTAAGTCTATGTTGAAATATTTTTTGAGGTGGAACTTTAGTTATAGCCGAGATTCTGCTGCTTTGAGATATAAGCACTTGTGTTAATGTTATTTTTATATGAGAAAGAATATGTAGGAAAATATTTATTTGACTGATTTTCTTGTCATATTAAAATCTAGGTTTCCATATTTAATGATTGTCAAGCTTTCTAACTAAAATACTCTTTTTACATCCCAAGTTTTACAGAACTTTTTGAACTTATAAAGTGAACACCTCTTATTCCATTTTTATTTAAAGATGAAACACATCTGTATAATATTTTGGAACAAATGTTTTCATGGGCTAATTTAGATTATGGCTCTATCTTTGGGTCTAGTATTTTTTTATTGCTTGGATAATTCAGTTGATAAATTTACTTAAGTGTGCAATCCCATGTTGTGGGGAAATGTACCAGATTTTCTGGATACTATGAATAATTCCTATCCACAGTTGGTCTGGAATTTTCCTTCCAGCATGTTGTTCTACCGTCAGTGTTCTATAGACAATGCAGAATAAAAGAGCTTGTAGTGAGCACTCAGGCCTGCAGACGCTTCTTCCCTGGTGTGATTAATAGCACACAAGCAACAACCGAAAGATGCTTCCAGTGTTTATTTATAAGTACATGGAGATGCTGCGGGAGTGCAGAGTGCTAACCTGCCTCCTTGATGCTGTTCTTCATGCTGACAACACCCACTGAGTCTAAAAAGAGCTGACTCATCATGCAAGGACTTTCGAGACAGGAATCCTGCCACTGGCAAGCCACAGATTTATTTATTAGTTTGTTTGTTCAATCGATTTAAATCCCATCTTGCCTCCAAGAGCTCAAAGGCAGCAAATACAGCATTCAAGTTTGCCTTCGAAATAGCAGCCTGTGGCAGACTGAAAAATAGGGACTGGCCAAAAGTCACCCAGTGAGCACCATAGATGAGAAATCACTTGAATTTACATCTTCCCTGGTTTAATCCAATACCATAATCATATTTCATGTTTCCCTTCCTCAAGGAATGACCAAGTCATTTGCTCAGATCTCCTGACCCTGCTGTGTTATTGTTTTTCCTCTGCATGTATATATAAAATCAAGCAGGTTAGATTCCTTCAAAAGGATAGAGTGTTCTTCAGAATATCACACAGCTCTGTTCCAATAAGTTATGAGCTTTTAATTTTTGTCGGACATCAAATGATGAAAGCTTCCAGAGCACCTGTTTCAAATGTGTTGACATTGTCAGAAATGACTGCTAGGCCTTTACATTTTGTTCAATCCATCCCCCCCCAAAAAAAGTTAGAACTGCCATTTATTTAGGAATTGGACAGCTTGCCACAGCCAACTTGTTATGGCCAACTTGCCATAGGACAAGAGCTACACTAATATTGAATAAATAGTGGAACAGAATCATTAAACAAAGGATGCCAAAGAAAGGACAAAATGAAATGTGAATGTCAAAAATTAAAATATTTTTTTAACTATTTTAAAGAATTAAATTGAATTGTTAAATTGTCCTGCAGCCAGTTGTCTTGCAGTTACAGTAGCTGTCCTGTAGCAAATTGGCCATGCCGAGTGGTCCCATGATGAGTTGGCCATGGTGAATTGGCTGTGGCAAGTTGTTGTAGGTCCCTATTTAGCTATTAAAACCAATGGTGAAACAGAAAGCTTGAACGTAAAGCAATGATGAGAGAAACAGAACATTTGTGCAAGGTGAATACGTTCATTCAAACTCCCAGATGCCAAATTATGGTCAGGTACTTCATAGTTGGCGTTTTCTCGTAGAGCAAAATTTCTCAAACTTGGTAATTTTAATGTCAGCGTTCTGGAAAAAAATTTCCAGAATTCCCCAGGGAATTGAAGTCACATGTTAAAGTTGCCAAGCTTGAGGAAGACCGTACTAGAGCATGTTTCATCTGTTAAGTGTGTATATAATTATATAATTAACTTCCAAACAAATATTTTGATTGGACAGGGGAAAATAACAGTATTGTTTAATAAGTGTAATATTTTTTGCAACAGTTTTAGTCCCGTTATAAATGCCAAAGCTATTCGATATAAATTACCTCAGGTAAGGTCTGGAGAACAATCGTGTTATGTTGAGGGATTTCCAATTTTGCATCTATAATGACAAGACTACCTATCAAAATATTATGAAAGGCAAGCGTGAAATGAAAGCTCATTATTATTACATTATACATCAAAAAAAGATAATGAAAATACAATAGTTTTCAGGGTCCTCAGACAGCATTCTCTGAAAGATTTATTTTGGTCAGAGTTAAGGGCAATAAGTCATGCTTTATGAATGCCTATATATTGATATTTTTTTAGCTGAAAGGAAGACTGGCTATAAAATATACTCTACACAAGGGATTATCTCTATATTAGATTATTTGCTTCTTCCCCCCCCCGCCCCCACATTAAACTTTGCAGTGAAACATTTCATTTTTGAGAGCTGACTACTACTTTTTGTCCAATCAACTTCTTTGTCCTCTTTCAGGAAAAGGAACTTTAATTTAAAGTTGTAGTACAGTGTAGTACTGGCTACACTGCCAGTACTACAATTCAGTTGGAAATATTATGAGGAAGCAGTTTTGCAGAGGAAAAGAAACAAATACTATAAATTAAAATACTGTATTTTGAAAATATAATTTGCATTCCATTCCTCTTATGAATGTGTTCAGGGATTACCATCGTATCATCATTTTAGCTTATTTTTTTTTTAAAAAAAATCAGAATAGAGCTGGAAGGGACCTTGGGGGTCTTCTAGTCCAACCCCCTGATCAAACAGGAGACCCTATACCAGTGATGGCTAATCTTTTTGCCGTCGCATCCCAAAAGTTGGGGTTCCGCGGAGGGGTCGCACACATGCGTGCCCACACCTATAATTCAATGCCTCCCGTGCCCTGCCCCCCCATGCTCCCCCTGTTTTTGGCACGCAATGGCAAAGAGGTTACCGGTGGGCCTAGTAGGTTTATTTTTCGCCCTCCCCAGGCTCCAGAGGCTTTTTTTGGAGCCTGGGGAGGGCAAAAACGGCCTTCCTCACCCGCCTGGAAGCCCTCCGGAGGATGTAAATGGCTCATTTCCCGACTTATGATGGGCCTGGAAGGCCCAAAAATCAGATGGCGCGCATATGCATGCTGGACCCAAGCTAGGGCAATGCTCATGTGCCCACAGATATGGCTCGGTGTGCCACCTGTGGCACGCATGCCATAGGTTTGCCATCACAGCCCTATACCATTGCAGACAAGTGGCTGTCCAGTCTCTTCTTTAAAATCTCCAATGTTAGACCACCCACAACTTCTGGAGGCAAGTTGTTCCACCAGTTAATTATCCTCAAGGAAGTTTCTCCCTAATTCCAGGTTGTTTCTCTCCTTGATTAGTTTCCATCCATTGTTTCATGTCTTGCCTTCTGGAGCTTCGGAAAATAACTTGAGTCCCTCTTCTTTGTGACAGTTCCTCAAATACCGGAATACTGCTATCATGTCACCCCTAGTCCTTCTTTTCTCTAGACTAGATGGACCCAATTCCTGAAACTATTCTTCATATCTTTTTGTCTCCAGGCCTTTAATCATCTTAGCTGCTCTTCTCTGCACTTTTTCTAAAGACTCAACATCTTTTTTGTAATGACCAAAACTAGATGCAGTATTCCTGGTGTGGCCTTACTAAGGCTTTATAAAGTGGTGCTAATACTTCACATGGTTTTGATTCTATGCCTCTGTTTATACAATCAAGGATTATATTAGCTTTTTTGGCTGCAGCAGCACATTGCTGGCTCATATTTAAGTGATCGTCTTAACTAAGACTCCAAGGTCCCTCTCACAGTTACTGTTTCTGAGCCAGGTTTCGCCTAATTTATACTTGTAAGCGGAATCTGGCTCAAAAACAGTAATTGTTTTCTTTTTTAAGCATCCAAATATTCAATTATGGATCTCCAAGTTTCCTATCCAGCAAGACCAACATTTAGGACTAATGAGTTGCATCAATATTTAGGCACTCAGGACTGGGGAAGGATAATTATATCATAATGTGGCCACAAGTGGTCCTCTTTATACACTCTACATGGGCGCATATTTTCATTTGTATTAAATAATTTAATTTTAATTTAATAATATTATTTCTTCTTTTTATTAAAATGCACCATATTTTCTTTATTTGGTTAACTATTATAAGCATATTAAACTGCTACATGTATACAATAATAAATAACAGCTTGGCCATTTGTTTTACAAAATGTTATTACCATGAGCTATTGCCATCATGCATATTAGGTGTATTCTTGCTGCAATTATTGTAAATTGTTTAATTAGACAGCTTTCACCGAACTCTGTATTTGCTTTGCAGTTTAAGATTTCTTAAACTCAAGTGATTAGCATTTTCTTCCAACTCTAGGAAATTGTTGTTGTTTATTTAACTGCTGTCATAGCCACAAAAAAAATCTCATAATCTTATGTTCCTTTCTTTAGCATGTTATTGAACTGGAAAAGGAACATTATGGGAAAAAAAGAGTATTATTAGGATTAAACAACTGCTACATTATATACTTTAAGCAAACATAGCCAGAAATTCTCAGAGATCTCAAGCGGAATGAGAGTTGCATAGGTTGTGTAAACAGAAATAACATAGAATGTAGTAGTTCTGATTCCCTCTCTGAAATTAATTAAAATAATAAAGGTAAATTAAAGTAATTTGAATCATGAATTACCAGATGGAATCATCTGCTTAGCTATAAGGTGAGCACCCTCAAGTCATCCTATGTTATCTCATTGTGAGGGATGGAGACTCCTACAAGGCACAAGTAAGGACCATCTAAAGCATAAATATCATCCCAACTGCTCAAACCAGACCTTGAAAGAAAGCAGCAATGATACAGAACGATTTTGGAGGATGAGGATCAGCTTAGTGTCAACAGCTGTTCCTCAACAGCATAGTTAAGTGCCATCCATTCTGAATTTAACCATTCAACCATCATCTGTCACTATACTAGTCAATCATTTTATATTGTTGATCCATGTGATTTTCTTGGCAATGCCTGGTGAAAGGAAATGGTAAACCATTCCTCTATTTTTCCAAAGAAATCAAATGGATACGGTATTGATGCTTTTGAATTTGGTTGTTTGAAACACCACCTGAGAATACAATGTGCACAGTAAGAAAACACAAATGGATCCTGGAACGAGTCAAGAATCAGAGATTCTTACTTGAAGCACAAATGGCAAAATTCAAATTATCATACTTTGAGGAAGTTATGTGGAGCACTAGCTTTCTTGAGAAGTCCATAATCTTGGAAAATACAGAAGGGAAGAAAAGAACACTCAACAAATGTTTCTTAGCCCCAGGAAAAATATTCAGGTATTTCCTTCATATCCGACAGTCATCCGAGAAACTTAGAACAATAGAGTTGGAAGGGACCTTGGAAGTCTTTTAGTCAAACTTCATGCTCAAGCAGGAGACCCTATTCCAGTGACGGCGAACCTTTTTCTCGTGGCGTGCCAGAAGTGTGTATGTGCGCGCGCAACAGCTCCCGTGCGTGCCAGCACCCATAATGCAATGCGAAAACCCCCCCACGCGCATGCGCACATGACCCCCAATTGCGCATGCGTACCCTGCACATGCACTTCGCCCCCCCACCGCCCCGTTTTGGGCCTGGAAAGTCATTTTTCTGAGGGTGGGCCGGGTCTTCCCTGTCTCCCCGCCCGAGCAGACTTCTGGCATAGCCTCAGGCCTCCGGAGGGAGGGAAGCCCCGTCCTGCTGCTCTTGCTGCCGCCACCCCCTTGCAAGAGCGGTTCTCGTGCTGCCGCTTCTCCGGCAGCACCAGGAGCAACTGCCGGGGCAGAGAGGGCTGGGGCAGGCTGTGATGGCAGGCCGTTCTCGCCGGGTAACAGACAGGCTGCTCCTGGAGCAGGCAGGAGAAGGAGAAGCCACCAGCGGGGAGGCGAGCTGCCCCAGGAGGACTGGAGGAGAGTGCAGCTCCTCACTCATGGAGATCCACTAGTGGGGAAATGGTCGCGGAAAGCAGCAAGAAATGCGCGAGCCAGGAAGCGGTCATGCTCCCTGGCTGGAGAGGGTTGCACGTTCACTCCAGCAAAGGTTTGTGCAACCCTCTCCGGCCAGGGAGCATGACTACTTCCCGGCCAGCGCACCTCTTACCGCGCCCACTTCCCCACCGGTAGACCTCCATGAGTGAGAAGCTGCGCTCTCCTCCGGTCCTCCTGAGGCGCCTCGCCTCCCCGCTGGCAGCTTCTCCTTCTCCTGGCTGCTCCAGGAGCAGCCTGAGACTCTGCTTTCCTTGGCAAAGCGCTTCATCATTGCAGCGCACGGGACACACACGGCACCGGAGGATCCGTGCAGCTATTATCCCACCCCGCCTTGGCCACGCCGCGAGGCTCGAACTCAAGGAGGAGGAAGGGGGGGAGTCTAAATGACAGTTACCACGAGCAAGCCACAGCGCTATTATGCAGGGCTCCGAGTGGTTGGAGAAGCGGCAGCAATAGCAGCCTGGCCTGCGCTTTCAGCGGGCAAGCAATGCTGCCTCTGCCGTGAGGAACTTTGGAGAGAGAGGGCGGGGGGG
>WNWU01000043.1:6119773-6131687 GCA_012654045.1 Ptyas mucosa | reverse complement strand
GCCGTGAGGAACTTTGGAGAGAGAGGGCGGGGGGAGCAGCTGTGGGAGCAGCCTGTCTCTTAGCTGGCAAGAACGGCCACAGCCAATCCCTCCCTCTCTCTCCAAAGTTCCTCGTGGCAGAGGCAGCTTTGCTTGCCCGCTGAAAGCGCAGCCCAGGCTGCTATTGCAGCCGCTTCTCCAACAACTCGGAGCCCTGCGTAATAGTGGTGCGGCTTTCTCAAGGTAGCTGCTGTTTGCACTCCCCCCCTTCCTCCGTCTTCTCCCCCCCCTTCCTCCGTCTTCTCCTCCTTGAATTGGAGCCTCGCGGCGTGACCCAAGCTGAGGTGGGGAGGGATAATAGCTGCACGGATCTCCTGATGCCGCCCGTGTCCTCTGCCCTGGAATAATGAAGTGCTTTGAAAAGGAAAGCAGAGTCTCTCAGCTGGGCGGGAGGCGAGATCTGGCATCGTAGGCATGGGAGACTGTGACAGCCAGGCAAGCCCATTCTCTCTTGGCTGCTTAGAGAAAACAGCGAGAAAGCAGAGGATTGAGGAAGTTGGGAAGCCATGAAATGGGATTGAGGGAAGGGAGGGAACGGATAATTGAAGCAGTATATTGGTTTTTCCGTACAACGGAAGGAGCAGCAGAATGGGGCTTCAATTCCTTCCCCCGGAGGCCTGGGCCATGCCAGAAGCCCGCTCGAGTGGGGAGACAGGGAAGCCCTGGACTGCCTATCCTTGCCGCCATCCCCCCTTTGCCAACATCAACAAGGGTTCTCGTTCTGCCACTTCTCCGGCAGAACCCCTGGACCAGCTGGCGGAGCAGAAGGGGTGGGGGCAAGCTGTGATGACAGGCTGGGTAACAAACAGGCTGCTCCTGGAGCAGCCAGGAGATGGAGAAGCCGCCAGCGGGGAGGCGATGCCAGATATTGCCTCCCGCCCGGCTGAGAGACTCTGCTTTCCTTGCCAAAGCGCTTCATTATTCCAGGGCAGGGGACATGGGCAGCATCAGGAGATCCGTGCAGCTATTATCCCTCCCCACCTCAGCTTGGGTCACGCCGCGAGGCTCCAGTTCAAGGAGGAGAAGACGGAGGAAGGGGGGGAGGAAGACGGAGGAAGGGGGAGGGAGTGCAAACAGCAGCTACCTCGAGAAAGCCGCACCACTATTACGCAGGGCTCCGAGTTGTTGGAGAAGCGGCTGCAATAGCAGCCTGGGCTGCGCTTTCAGCGGGCAAGCAAAGCTGCCTCTGCCACGAGGAACTTTGGAGAGAGAGGGAGGGATTGGTTGTGGCCGTTCTTGCCAGCTAAGAGACAGGCTGCTCCCACAGCTGCCCCCCCGCCCTCTCTCTCCAAAGTTCCTCACGGCAGAGGCAGCATTGCTTGCCCGCTGAAAGCGCAGGCCAGGCTGCTATTGCTGCCACTTCTCCAACCACTCGGAGCCCTGCATAATAGCGCTGCAGCTTGCTCGTGGTAACTGTCATTTAGACTCCCCCCCTTCCTCCTCCTTGAGTTCGAGCCTCGTGGCGTGGCCAAGGCGGGGTGGGATAATAGCTGCACGGATTCTCCGGTGCCGTGTGTGTCCCGTGCGCTGCAATGATGAAGCGCTTTGCCAAGGAAAGCAGAGTCTCAGGGTGCTCCTGGAGCAGCCAGGAGAAGGAGAAGCTGCCAGCGGGGAGGCGAGGCGCCTCAGGAGGACCGGAGGAGAGTGCAGCTTCTCACTCATGGAGGTCTACCGGTGGGGAAGTGGGCGCGGTAAGAGGTGCGCTGGCCGGGAAGCAGTCATGCTCCCTGGCCGGAGAGGGTTGTACAAACCTTTGCTGGAGTGAACGTGCAACCCTCTCCGGCCAGGGAGCATGACCGCTTCCTGGCTCGCGCATTTCTTGCTGCTTTCCGCGACCATTTCCCCGCTAGTGGATCTCCATGAGTGAGGAGCTGCACTCTCCTCCAGTCCTCCTGGGGCAGCTCGCCTCCCCGCTGGTGGCTTCTCCTTCTCCTGCCTGCTCCAGGAGCAGCCTGTCTGTTACCCGGCGAGAACGGCCTGCCATCACAGCCTGCCCCAGCCCTCTCTGCCCCGGCAGTTGCTCCTGGTGCTGCTGGAGAAGCGGCAGCACGAGAACCGCTCTTGCAAGGGGGTGGCGGCAGCAAGAGCAGCAGGACGGGGCTTCCCTCCCTCCGGAGGCCTGAGGCTATGCCAGAAGTCTGCTCGGGCGGGGAGACAGGGAAGACCCGGCCCACCCTCAGAAAAATGACTTTCCAGGCCCAAAACGGGGCGGTGGGGGGGCGAAGTGCATGTGCAGGGTACGCATGCGCAATTGGGGGTCATGTGCGCATGCGCGCGGGGGGTTTTTCGCATTGCATTATGGGTGCTGGCACGCACGGGAGCTGTTGCGCGCGCACATACACACTTCTGGCACGCCACGAGAAAAAGGTTCGCCGTCACTGTCCTATACCATTTCAGACAAGTGACTGCCCAGTCTCTTCTTAAAAATCTCCACTGATGAAGCATCTACAATTTCTAAAGGCAAGCTGTTCCACTCGTTAATTTTCCTTGCTGTTAGGAAGTTTCTCTTAATTCCAAGTTACTTATCTCCTTGATTAGTTCCATCCATTGTTTTCTTGTCCTGCCCTCTGATGCTTTGGAAAATAAATTTACCCCTCCTCTTTGTGGCAGCCTCTCAATTTCTGGAATACTGCTATCATATCCCCCCTAGTCCTTCTTTTCTCTAGTATAGCCAAACCCATATCCAAATGATGGCACACCCACAACTTCTGAAGGGCAAGCTATTCTATTGGTTGATTGCTTTCATCATTAGGAAATTTCTCCTTACTTCTAGTTCGGTTCTCTCCTTGGTTACTTTCCAACCATTGTTTTCTTGTCTTGCCCTTTGGTGCTTTGAAAAATAGTTTGACCCTCCTTGTCTTTGTAGGAGCCCCTCAAATATTTACTCAAATATATACTTCTAAATGGGAGATTGACTATCCTTTGGTAATGTGCTAAAATGAGCTGTGCTAAAAGATGCCCATTCATTAGGCTAAGTCTAGTTGCAATTCTGGACCCCAAATCCACTAGATGATTTCCAACAAAGCATCCATTTCAGTTCTGTACAACATCCATGACATATATTATAGATTCCATTATGCCCCAGATAAACCAGGTGCTGTATGCCAGATGCAGTTACATAATTCAGGTAGTATCTGCTTTCACTTTTACTTATTTCAAAGTTCTATTGTGCATTCCGCTTGACAGGATATCTATAAATAATGCAATTTCCTGCCGCATGATTGATAATGGATTTATTTTTCTGGTACTCCTAACATGCTATTTGATATCTTATCAACCTAAGGAAAACATTGCTGCCAAAACCTGACATGTTTATCCTTGCAAAGTCAAACCAAACTGGTTATCTCAATGGGATAGCTCTTTGCAATAATCTTCTGTTGAGCTTAAACAATTTTACAGAGAGGATATACTGTAACAGCTGTTTTAAAAAGTACATCATTGAAATGCTTCACTGTTTATATCTGAGGAAATTCTTTGCTCAAAAAATAAAGAAAGAAGTCAAGATAGGATTTTAGGATTATCTCCCTTTTATTGATAAGACAAAGTGCTTTTTGCCCTTTTAAACGACTACGAGAAATCTACATGAATATCTATATTGTTAACATATAATTGGCAATAATTTCTAAAAGCTATCTTTAGAATTTAGCTGATTCACAACAATTTTGTTCATACACAGCTACTAAGTAAATTCCATAATTTAAATGCAAGTTATTGCCAGGTAAATAGGAACATGCTTGCCATCTAAATATCTATATATATAAAAATGTAAATGTTCGTTTGTTCAAAATCGCAAATCTCTGAAAGTTCTTTGCCAATTGCTTTGAAATTTTGACACAACGTTGCATTCGAATACAGGTGTGTTTTTATAGAGATATTATATAGATGTCACACCTGTGACAGGTAAAAACATGCTTTTTAGCATGTTGGCATCCAACAGCGCCATCTGTTGGACGTAAAAGCAACACACGCTATACTACGTCGCAACACCACAATGGAAGGTGCAAGCCGGGTCTTTTCCCCTCAGCGCCGCCACCGCCAAACCCACAAGCAAAATGGAGGCAAATATCAACCGCCGCAAAGAATCCTCCCGATTAACAGAGTATGCCGTACCTTTGGCAGGGACCCCTGTGGTGCGGAGAGCTGCGAAGGTGAAGGCGGTTATACCGGCAAGCCGGGAAACCAACTCTTACACCCGCGGCAAACTGGGATGGAGGCAAAGTAGGCGTGACCTGAGTTACAGAGGGAAATTATTGGCACTCGGCCAAAAAATATTGTATATCCACAAGACTGGGCCACAGCAACGCGTGGCCAGGTACAGCTAGTATTAAATAAATACATAACACATATTGAGTCAGGACTCATGTAAATGGTGCAGCTTTCATGATTAGCTAGCCAAAAATGGCACACTGCCCAACAGATAAATCTTCTGAGTTATTTTTTTTTTATGCAAGGCCCTATTAATAGCCCCAGTCCCTCGACAGTACAATATATTGGTGGTTTTGTTCTATGGCAAATACTTGGGATTGACAATATCCTTTGCAAACAGTCTTTCTAGGTGAACAGAACCTTGATGATTATTCACAGAATTATTTATAAGACATGATCAAGCATTACCTCTCAAACTGTAAATTGGAAGAGCCGAATGGAAGTTTGCTAGTTTATCATTACTTTTTCTTTAGCCAATAAGCTCTTCATGATTTTTCTCTCGCATCAAAGGCTCCTCTTCATACAAATCTCCACTTCATATAAATCACACCCTCATAGAACGAATGCTAATGCAGCATCTTTTCTCCGCTTTCAGTCATTTCTGGTGACTTTCACTTTCAAAGTAATTCCACAGAATTGCTCTCTGGCGTTTAAGGCTTACCAGCATCGCTTCCTACCATCTCTTCCCCCCCCCCCCAAATCTCTTCAGTTTCTGTCTCAATAGGATTTCCACAAAATAGATTTCCCTTTCTATCAATGGTTCTCTTCATTTATGTACCAAATAGCCCGATCAACCTTTCCCAGTTGATAAATTCATTTTTTTAAAAAAATTCTAATCATAATTACCATTTGTTTATCTTTTGGATCCTCTCACTATTATCGGCCAAAATACATTTGCCACATGACCCAATAAAAATGGGGTTTTACTATATTCTAAGCATTTTTAAAAGAGTAAGTTGAAGTTTGGCTTCTGTGGGAACCATTCTTAAAACAATTAGACGCAGTTCGTTCCTACAGCACTGAAATATTATATTGATTAACAAGCAAAAAATCATACCTTGGAAAGGAGATGTCAAAACTGGTATTTTTATTGGTGACAAAGTCAGCACATGACATGGTTGGATATTTGATGGCGGTCCCTGAGGGTGCTCAGCATCAATGGACAGCATGGCTGCTGCAAAGGCAATGGTCTGGTTGCCTCCAGTTTGTTTAAGGGAACCAGCTGAAAAGGGGAAAAAAATATGAATCAGATTATGTTCATTGCACTTTGAATTCTTCAACATTCATTTAAAATCTACGGCTTAGCAGTCCAGCTCTGTCATCCTGGTTTGATGACAGATTGCTTCAAAGTATTTTTCTTCTTTCTTTTTCCTAACATGAAGAAAAAATATATATTTTGCCTGGTTTATAGAACAAACCAAGTTTCCCACTTTTCGTGTAGGAACAACAACGAATCAGATATGAAAGTTCAAAATTACTGCAGGCCATTCAATGCAATATAATTTTGATTTAAAATGGTACAGGTTAAAATTCTTGCTCAATATGGAATGCAATGCAATTTTTTTTTTGAAAATCAGGCACTATACAAATAAGCGAGGAAAATAATAATATACTTCTTTCTGAAACCTGTTTTCAGAGGCAGAATTAGGTGTTAGAGTTGAAATGCGGTATCATAATTTACCATATATAATTTAGTGATATAACTGTCACCATGGTTACCATTTCAGTTATTATTGTTCCAGAGTATATACATGTTTGGTGTGAAATACCTTTAGTAGTGGGTGGGCTTAATTCCATGAAAGTACTTATATCAAGAAGAAGGCGGCAGAGTGAAGTTTTAGAGGAAGGCCAAAGTAATGAAATTATGGATGAGATCTAGGTTCTCAACTTCAGCAACATTAAGATGTTGGACTTCAGCTCCCAGGATTCAGGAGGTCTTGGGAATCCTGGGAGTTGAGATACATCCATCTTCACATTGATGAAGTTAGGAAACACTGAACTAGATGGAGAAGTTTGCTGTTTAGATTTTAGGCAAACTGACCCTGATGTTCTTTAGCAGCTTGGTGGGGCACAGACAGAGAGAAGCTAGAAAGAAGAGGACTGGCACAAAGAGCAAAGACACAAAATGGAGCAAAGGAGGGAGAGAAGGTAGAAATTATCTAAAAGAAACCAAGAGAAATTGCATGTTGGTAGAAAGAGGGTGTGGGGAGGTGAATGGGCTGTGTCAACAGATCTCAGCTGTAAAAAATGGTCGCAAAAAAGCAGCTTCTCGTATTAATCTTTTTTTTTTTTCATCCTTAACTGGTAGCCTTAAGAAAGTGGGGAAGAAAGAGAAAAGCCACAAGAAAAAGGAAAAAAAATGTTGATGGACAAAGGACATTGTCAAACCCACCAGACTTAAATCTCTAAACCAGGGGTGAAATGTAAAATGTGTTACTAATGGTACTGTGGGCATGGCTTGGTGGGGGGGGGGGGGAATGTGACTGGGTGGGTGTGGTCAACTTTTTTTAAAAACTTTTCGAAGCATTTTTTCTAATGCTTTGAAAAGCCTCTGCCGATCAGGCAACTCAGCTGGGATCGTCAGAGACTTTTCAAAGCATTTTTTTACCACCTCTTTGGCCAAGAGGTTGCAGAAAAAAATGCTTTGAAAAGCCTCTGAGATCCCAGCTGAACCGTGCGATCATCAGAGGCTTTTTTGTTTTTTACTTTTAAAAGCATTTTTTCATCGGAAGAGGTTGTAGAAAAAATGCTTTTAAAAGTAAAAAACAAAAAAGCCTCTGATGATCATGAGACTCAGCTAAGCATGGGGGGGAGGGGCGCAGGGATTTTTGCTACTATCATCCACCCACCCCAGAGTTCAAGGAAGACTGTCACCGCATGGTAGCAAAGCACACAAGCAAGCATAAAGTGGCAGCTGACAGACACAGTGACTAAGATGGGGTGTCCTTTTAAGAGAAAAAATATTGTTATGTCATTCTATCCAAGCCCAACACAATTGTAATAAATGAATAAATGTATATCATTTCAGTGAAGCAGTGACTGAATGAAAACAGTGCTGCCTAGTGTATTTTTCCATGCAAATGTAGGTGATTTCTGTGCAACACAACCTATCCCAACCTTCATGTTAATGGAATTTATAGTTACAAACTGAATCAACCAATGCTGGCTTAGAAGTATGGAAGTTGTAATAGATCTGAAGGTACCAAATCAGGGAAGCCAGCATATATTCAAAATACCCTTTACACTTGATTCCGAAATGAAAAAGGAAAGGATATTATTGCAATATATCTTCTTCCAAAGAACAAAACTGAATTCAATAATTGATAACGTAGAAATACTACTTCATTAGTAGGAGGAAATTATCTCCAATGCTTTTTCTTCGTAATATTTACTTTGTGGGAGGATAGGGGATACATGTCTTGCTTGATCATAGCTCAAAAACAGGGAAAGAAAAAAAAATAAAAATCTTAAGGAAAGTTAATTTGACAAATGCCAGCTGTTCTCATCTCTACACAGGGTAATGTATGAAACAAATTTAAATAAATCATTAGCTTATTATGTTATTCAGCAAATCTATTTAATTGACAAGGAAGTCCTTCAGACATTAAGGCAACAAGTAAGTCAGCCAAGAGCCTTGTTGGAGATGACTCATGATTTTAGATATTTCATAACAGGTGCATGTTTTAGGATTCCTTTTGAAGATCAGCAGAATCCTAGAACTGTTCCTTGTTGCTGTTTCACTTATGATCACAACAACATTTATGGCTTCTTAATTAATGGAACTTAAAGACTGGATACTTCAACAGACTTTCTTGTCATTATGGCATATGAACATCTAAATAATTATATCTATTAAAATTGCGATAAAAACAGGAAACAGAAAAGCAATTATGTCAATAAAAGACTAGCGATATTCCTACCCTGAAAAACCTTCCTCACCAATTGTGCTCTTGGGAGTAAAATCAATAGTTAGCTTATAGTTGCAATAAAAGTAAGTATATCTTCATCAAAATCAAGAACATTGATTGTCAATACTGTAGCTGATCTCGTTCCTCAGAGTTATTTTAAGCAGCTGGCCTTTTCGTAGGGAAGGATTCTTTAATGTTAGAATTACATTTTAATTAATGGAAAATAATGGTTTTAAATGTATTTTTAATGAATGAATCCTGTAAGGCTATCCTGGATATGGTTGATTTGTCAACCTTGCACCAACCTGTTGCACCCAATTGCTATGTAAGTTTTGAAAGTTGCAACATGATGCATCTGAAGGGCAAAGGATTAGAAAAAGCTATTCTAGATCATATGTACCTGTACATTGCAAAGATCAGGTGGGATGCTCTATGTCTCCATTAACTTTTTATGGAGAGTAGACTGTCTTTTGTTAGTGGAGGAAGGTAGTTTTCATTTCTACTACAAGGTTTCAAAACTGTTTTCTATGTTGACAGAATCAGAAAACAGTAGGTGGGTGGGTGGCAGTGGTGAGTTCCTCCCAGTTTGGCCTGGTTCAGCCGAGCCGGTAGTGGTGATGATATGACATCACCAAACCAGTTCTTTTTGTTTGGGAGCTGGGCCCTCCCCCCACATTATTCTTACCTTTTATTTGGCCCCACCCTCAATCTATTGCTGCCTCCTGAGTCCCAGCTGATTGGCTAGAAGAAAAAAAAACGTTAAATTCTTGCCGGGGCTTCAAAGGGCCGCCCTACAGCTGATCAGTGTTAAAAGGCAGTGTGGTGGTAGACCAGTGTGCTCCAAAAACAAATGGGTAGACCGGTGCTTCCAAAAACAAATGAGTAGACTGGAACAGTTCTGCAAGCGGTTAAAAGCCTGGTAGACCAGTATCTCTGCTAAATCCTAAAGAATTGTCACATGACCATCAAACCACACCCACAAAATAAGCCACGCCCACAGAACCAGTAGTAAAAAAATTTAGAACCCACCCCTCGTGGGTGGGTGGGTGGGTGAAGGGGAAGGAGGGAAGGAGGAGGAGAGCAGGGGGGAGAGAATAGAACCAATTTGGAATTTTTAAATCCATATGTACTATGTATGTATGCATTGCAAGAGAAAAGTACTGTGCAGCATGTCTCACAAAAGGGAATTAACGAATTATACAGCATACAAGATTGTTGTGGACAAAATTAAAAAAATGTGGGGGCATTCTGTATATCTGAAGGTTGTATAAAAATAAAGGCGGGCTATCAATCTAACAGTTAGCAAAAGTAATAAATAAATATCTAATAGATAAGTTAATATCTATTATACGATCCTTAAATAATTATGCTGGGAAGAAAGTGCCATTGAAATAACTGTGAAAAATCTCATTTTCTTCTGAATGGATTTTCTTTTGCTGTTTTAAGATAATTTGATCGATTTCAAAAGAGCAAAGGCTGCCGGGTCCTGGTTGGATATATACTGAAGTTAATGGTAACCAGGATTATACATACGACTGCTCTTCAGCAAAGAGCATTGCTGTGTCATTCTTAATTGTTGCTCTTGCTGTTGTTTAATGCCATACAGATATTGATTGCTTTTGCTCTGTCACTCCAGCTCATCGGCTGTCCGACAAACATTTCAAAGGCTCCTATGAATGTCAGGAAACAGAGAAGTCTAAAAAACATCAGTACATGATACAGAAAATCTTTATGTGGGAAGCAATCAGCCTCCCCTCAAACCCTGCCTATAAACAAGTCATTATTACAGACATAAAAGAAGGAAGAGACATACAGAATGAAATAAATCTGCAATGTAATTAAATATTTTGTTTAAAAAAAATACTTGTTACTACAGTATATACGGAAAACACTTAGAAACTGGGTGACTATTAGGATAAAGTGAATCTAATGTGGACTTGAGTCTTCTCCCACTCTTCCCATGATCACAGATCTTCCTTTGTTTCTCTGTGTGCTCTTTATGGACCCCGTCACTCTGGATGGATGAGATAGGCTCTCTAAAACAAAACACATTTACACCACTTGCTGATCCCAAAATTGCAAATCTCAGCCAACTTCGCAGTAGCCTTGGTGCCATCTGTGGATTGGCTTTGATTTCACTATATACTGTATATCCTAATGATGAAAGCTGTGCAGATTGACCTAAGGCAGATTGACCATGATCCACACAGATTTACTAGTTACTATCACTTCCCATTTCCAAACCAGTAATATATGCAATATATCCTTTGCTGTTGTTCAGTCACTATGTTCTGCCCAACTCTTTCTGATCCCCTGGACCACAGGACATCCAGGCCTTCTTCTCCTCCACTGACTGCTGGAGTCTTGCCCAAACTCATGCCTACTGCATCCATGACACTATCTAACCATCTCATCCTCTGTTGTCCCCTTCTCCTTTTGCCTTCAATCTTTCAAAACATCAGGATCTTTTCCAGTGAATCCTCATTTGATGGCCAAAGTATTTGAGCTTCAGCATCAGTATCTTCCAAAGAAGAGTCAGGCTTGATTTCCTTTAGAATTAACTGATTTGATCTCCTTGTAGTCTTCTCCAACACCACAATTCAAAAGCATCAATTCTTCAGCAATCAGCCTCCCTTATATATCCTATTTCAATTGATCAAATCAAAGAATAAATATCAATTATATTGTAACTAGAGGTTCTCCAGGATTATTTGTTCCCAACCAGGCCCTTCAGATCTTCCACTTGCTCATCCACTGCCTCCATAATTAAGTCTATCCACATTGCTTCTGGTTATCTTCTTTTCCTCTTTCCTTCCATGTTTCCTAGCGTTATGGACTTTTAAATAGAACTAAAATTTTACATAATGTGATAATTTGATCCTGATCATCTGTCACTTGAATGAAAACTCTGGATTAATTTGTTTTATGATCTATTATTTGTTTTTCTTAGCTATCCCTGTTATTCTCAGAATACCTTCCCCAACATAGAGTTCAAATGTGTCTATGCTCTTTCTATCCTTCTATAGCTTCTTCAAAGCCCAAGTTTTGCTTCCATAGAATATCACAGAGAAATCATTGTCATGCAGTTCCAATCTTTGAAATTCTAGACACATCATGACATCTAAATATCTTTTCCAAGGCTTTCGTTGCTGCTCTACCAAATGCTAGTCAGAGACATATTTCTTGACTAAGGTTCCTTTACTGTTGATAGTCAATCCTAAAAAGCAGATGTTACCTGCCATCTCAGAATCTTCATTGTCAGTTCTAAAGTCTGTCACTGTACCTATCATCATTACTTTTATCCTCTTTATATTTAATCTTAGCCCCATGTTTTCACTGTTCTATTTTCATTAGTGAAGCTTGCAGCTCATTTGCATTTTCAGCAGAGTACTGTCATCAACAAAGCACAAGTTATTGATGTTTCATCCCCAGGTATTAAAACCATGCTTATCTTCTTCCAAACCAGACTCCTTTGACAGACATTCATCATATAGGTTAAATAAATAAGGCAAAACTATACAGACTTGTCTCTCTCCTTTGTCAGCCTGGATCTAGTCTGAATGTCCATATTCTATGGACTCTGGCCTTCCTAACTTATGCATAAATTTGGCATGAGGATAATAAGATGGTATGGGATTCCCATTTTCTTAAAATATTCCACAGATTGACATGTCTGACACAACTGATCCCTTTGTACAATTAATACTGACCTCTTTCTTTCTTTCTTTCTTTCTTTCTTTCTTTCTTTCTTTCTTTCTTTC
>WNWU01000043.1:6093321-6116185 GCA_012654045.1 Ptyas mucosa | reverse complement strand
TCTATCTATCTATCTATCTATCTATCTATCTATCTATCCATCCTATCATCTATCTATCTATCATCTATCTATCTATCATCTATCTATCTATCTATCTATCTATCTATCTATCTATCTATCTATCCATCCATCCATCCATCCATCCATTACCATCTTTGCATATATTTATGATTTATGGAACCTACAAAACAAAACAAAATTATTCACTGTGGATAAGGAATCTTGCTTTGTTTTTCAGTTTATTCTTTGCACCTAGATTTTTCCCCCTTGCTTCTCACTCCTGTTATTTTAACTTTTCATTGCTTCTGTGATCATGCTATACAAAAACCAACTTCTGAGTCACCTGAAGAAGTATCTACAGACCCAGATTTACTTTTTATCAATCTATCTATCTATCTATCTATCTATCTATCTATCTATCTATCTATCTATCTATCTATCTTTCTATCTATCTATCTTTCTATCTATCTATCTATCATCTATCTATCATGATCTAGCTATCATCTATATATATATCTATTTGTCTCTTCTCGCTCTCTGCCTGTCTCTCTCTATTATGATCTTCTATCCATCTATCATATCTATCTATCTATCTATCTATCTATCTATCTATCTATCTATCTATTGTCTGTCTGTCTGTCTGTCTATCTATCTATCTATCTATCTATCTATCTATCTATCTATCTATTTATCATCTATCTATCTATTTATCTATCTATTGTCTGTCTGTCTATCTATCTATCTATCTATTTATCATCTATCTATCTATCTATCTATCTATCTATCTATCTATCCTATCATCTATCTATCATCTATCTATTTATCTATCATCTATCTATCTATCTATCTATCCATCCATCCATCCATCCATCCATTACCATCTTTGCATATATAACACATTTTACTGCAATCACAATTCTTTTTTTTTCTGTGATGTATCAACAAATACACAGGAACTCATGCATATCTCAAAAGAAGCATCACAATGCAGTCATACATACTATCTCATTAATATTCTGAAGCCATAATGTGTTTGGCATAAGTTACAATTGAGCTGTCAGTGTAATTGGCAACAGTTAATTAATTGGCATTCTTCAGATGAAATAAGATAAGCCTTCTCCGTTCCCTTCATTTTTTAAAAGTGTTTTGTCAGTGTCAGTCTGTGCATCGGTGGCAAAGAGGGAAAATAAAAATGAATTTAAGGAACAGAAAGCACTAGCAAATTTGAGATTTGGTCCTAGCTAAGCTGGAATTCAGGAACAAAAAACAAAGAACGGTAATCAAGGAATCATAAAATGATTCTAACATTTCCCATTATGATAGGAAAAAAACTTGATTTCATTTCCCCCCTAAATCAACAGAAAGTCTCAGGATGGGATACAGAACTATTTCAGAGATCATTGCTATGAAATAATAACAGATATGAATTTTCAACTGTTCTGTCTTTTCTTCTTTCCAGTGGACTGAAGCCTCCCTGTTTTCCATTCGCAATTCAATGCAAGGCAGAAGGCATTTGTCTCACTGGAAGCTGCTTCTGTGGATATTGGAGCTACCTTAAGGAACAGTCAGAACAGTTGAAGTGAAGGAATGTGGCCATTTCATTTCACTTTTGGTTTCAAAAAGCATTGTCAAAGGAATTCCCCCTCCCCATTTTGAGGTGACTCTAGTGAGTAATGGGGGGGGGGGGAGAACAGCAGTAGCAGCCTCTCCCACCTGGCCATAATAAAACTCAAAATGGTGTCTAACAAGTTCAAAAGTATCCTGTAAATGAGAAGACGAAATCTCTTTCATGAAAGAAAAATATGGAGAAACCAGAAATATGGAGAAATCTATTAATTAAATGTATTTTCTAGCTTTAGAATAAATGCCTTACAATTCATATCCTTATCATCACTAACACATGTCAACCCTGAAGCTGACCTGACTGAGAGTCCATTTTGAGGGTTCAGGGCTGCCACAACTAGAGCTAAGGGATGGAGGGGGGAGTAGAGATAGCTGGGGTTTGTAGCCAAAACAAAATACTTTCTCTTGAGAACCAAGGACATTCCCATAGGTGCTTGGAAGGAGAGGACTGAGGCCACCTAGCAACTGGACTGTATCCTGATTGGACCATGCAACTGATTGTTTTGAGAAAGTGAAAAACTTCTGCTTTTAATTAGGTGAAAACCGTGGGAACATTTAGAGTCGGTTTTCACCAGCCTGTGCCAATATAGCATATCCAATAAACTATTTGAAGAGTCTACCTGCCTTTGAGTTTTGTTTGCTGTGAGTACGTTACTTGGAACCCTGACAACCATTATAATCTACTTGTTTTTCTTCTGTGGCAGAAGCCACAATATGCATTCTCGTTCTCTTGAAGGCCTAGGGCAATAGTTAGTCAGAGAGCAGGAAAAGAGGACATAGGTTTCTTCCAGGTCTGAAGTAAAACTATCAGGATGGTTTACCAGTGTGAATGTAAGGATGCTCAGAATACTTTTTAGAAGCCATCTTTATTATTAGAACCAAACTGAAAAATTGACCAAAAGGGAATGATTGAGCACATAATGGGATGGCTTCATTTCATACTGGGCCTTTAATCAAGTGTTGATGGATACACTCCAAATCTTAAGGCTCTGAAAATCATTGGTTCTCCAATGGTGACTAGTAATAACATTGAACAAGATCCCCAAATCTCCCAAGAGATCTATTATAATCTATTATAGTTTATAAAATGAAATTTAGGGGTAGGATATCTTCAAGTTATTCTCTGAAAACACATAAGCCTTTCAAAGCCCACCCATATCCTTTGGCTGTTAAATAAATGAAATTTGGGGGAAACTACAGTATAATCAACTTTCACTGCTTTCAAGGAAGAAAAGCAACATTTTCAATAGCTGCTCATCTTGACATATTAATACACTTGTTTTACTTAAAAAGTAAAGTGACCAAGTAAATTCAAAACCTATATATAATTTGATTGAATGTCATGCTGAATGAGGAAAGGTCACTAATGCATATCATGCAAAAAGGCTACATCTAAATTACCATATAATAGTATGATTCATTGGGTAGTTGATAATTTTTCTGCATTGTATAAAGTCTGAACCATTTCTCCTCCTCTAAACAAGTTATATTGATTAGACAGAGTGTGAAGGGGTACTAGAATATAAGCTATGCTTCCCCCCACTCCCAATAACTCAATTCGTGCAGTGTTTGACAGTTTCTTTTTATCTGACAGAACATAATGATTCATTATTCTTTCGTCCAGAAAATTAAAAGTTTCTGCTTCCAGGTCATTTGCAACTGCCAAATCTGGCTTAGTGAGCATTTGCCAACTTTCACTGCTTCATAATGAATTAGCAGTCTTTTTTCACTCAGTCAATTGCAACTTGAAAAAAGGATTTAAAAAAAAGGTAATTGTCATAAAAAAGAAAATTCTCTATTCTCAACTTCTCAGTATCCCTAATTCTCCCCCCCTCTCTCTATCTATCTATCATGCCCAGCTATACTGATTTATTTATTTATTTATTTATTGATTGATTGATTGATTGATTTTTTGATTTGATTTGATTTGATTTGTATACTGCCCTATTCCCGAAGGACTCAGGGCGGTGAACAGTTAAACAATAAATACAGACTATAAATATTCAGAAACTGATTGAAAATACAATTGAATAGATTGATATAGAATGGAATTAAATTAAAACATTCTCAATTTATAGGGTAGATCCAAATTTAAAGAATTTAATGGTTTGAAGGGAGGTTAGGCCAGGCTGGCTTGCATGAATAAGAATGTTTTGAGGGCCCGGCAGAAAGCCCAGAGATCTGGGATTAATCATATCTCCGAGGGCAGCTCATTCCAAATTGTGGGTCCTCCCACAGAGAAGGCTCTCCTCCTGGGGGCCGCCAGTCAACATTGTTTGGCTGACGGCACCCTGAGAAGTCCCTCTCTATGGGAGCGTACTGGTCGGTGGGAGGTTATTGGTGGCAGAAGGCGGTCTTGAAGATATCCCGGTCCTAAGCCATGGAGCGCTTTAAAGATGGTAACCAAAACCTTGAAGCGCACCCAGAAGACCACAGGGAGCCAGTGCAGCTCGCACAGAAGGGGAGCCACATGGGAATGACACGTTGCTCCCATAACTACCCGCATGGCTGCATTCTGGACCAACTGGAGCCTCCAGGTGCTCCTCAAGGGGAGCCCCATGTAGAGAGCATTGCAGTAGTCCATGCGGGAAGTGACGAGGGCATGAGTGACTGTATTTAATGAGTCCCGATCTAGAAAGGGACACAACTGGCGTACCAGGCGAACCTGATAAAAAGCTCTCCTGGCCACAGCCGTCAAGTGTTCTTCTAAAGACAGCCGTGAGTCCAGGAGGACACCTAGGTTGTGAGCCCTCTCTGTGGGGGGTAAAGATTCGTCCCCAATAGTCAGTGATGGTATCAATTGACTATAACGGGATGACAAAAACCACAGCCACTCAGTCTTGGATGGATTTAGCTTGAGTCTGTCTGTTCCTCCCCATCCAGATCCGTACAGCCTCCAAGCACCGGGACATCACTTCAAGGGCATCATTGGGTTGGTTCGGGGTGGAGATGTACAACTGGGTGTCATCAGCATACTGGTGGTACTTCACCCCAAAACCATGGATGATCTCACCCAGTGGCTTCACATAAATGTTGAACAGGAGGGGTGAGAGAACCGACCCTGTGGCACCCCACATACAAGGGATCTCAGGGTTGATCTCTGTCCTCCTGTTAACACAGTCTGCGACTGGTCAGAGAGAAAGGAAGAGAAGCAGCATAATACGGTGCCCCCCACTCCCAACCCCTCCAATCGGTGCAGCATGATACCATGATCAATGGAATCAAAAGCCGCTGAGAGGTCTAATAGGACCAGGACAGAGGAACAACTTCTGTCCCGAGCTCTCCAGAGATGATCAACCAATGCAACCAATGCCGTTTCTGTGCTGTATCCAGGCCTGAAGCCCGACTGGAACAGATCCAGATAAGCCGATTCATCCAGTACTGGGGGAGCTGTCGTGCCACCACACTCTCAACAACCTTCGCAATAAAGCGAAAGTTGGAGACTGGACAATAATTAGCTAATACTGCTGGGTCCAGGGAAGGCTTCTTGAGGAGAGGTCTTACCACCGCCTCTTTCAAGGCAGTAGGAAAAACACCCTCACTCAGAGAAGCATTTATGATTCCCTGGAGCCAGCCTTGTGTAACCTCCCGAGATGCCAGCACCAACCAGGAGGGACACGGGTCCAATAAACATGTGGTGGCATTCAGTCTCCCTAGTATCCTGTCCACGTTTTCGAGAGTTACAGAGTCAAACTCTTCCCAGATAATATTCTCAAGTCCTGCCCTCATCCTTTCCCTTGAATCTACTATGTCAGAGTCCAGATGTTTTCGAATCTGAGCGATTTTATCATACAGATATTGTACAAAATTCTCGGCTCTACCCTTCAAGGGGTCTTCCCACACTTCCTGAAGGAGCAGGGAGCCGGTCACCCTAAACAGTGTGGCCGGGCGATTATCTGATGATGCAATAAAGAAAAGTAGTTATATTTTGCCACTTTTATTGCCACTAGATAAGTCCTAATGTGAGTTCTTATCAGTGTTCAATCAGATTCAGTTCGACTGGTCCTCCAATCACTCTCCAGGTGTTTTTTCCAATGCTTCATCTCCCTCAGCTCCTCAGTGAACCAAGGAGCCAAGTGAGACCGGCGTCGAGTCAGAGGCCGCAAAGGCACGACTCGATTCAAGGCCCCGGTAACCACCCTATCTCAGGCGGCCACTAGGTCCTCAGTCGAGCCGTGAGCCAAAGACTCAGGAAGTGGTCCAAGCTCCATCTGGAACGGTTCTGGGTCCATCAGGCGCCTGGGGCGGAACCATTTTGTCGGTTCCACCTCCCTGCGATGGGGTGTAGCGGTTTGAAGGTCAAAGCAAGGAGGGAATGATCCGACCATGACAAGGGTTCAGTTACTATATCCCCGATATTGAGATCATTCAGACACTGACCAGAGACAAAAATTAAGTCTAGAGTGTTTCCCTCCATGTGAGTGGGGTCATGCACTAATTGGGTCAGGTCCATAGCCATCATGGAAGCCATGAACTCCCTCGCTGTCTCAGACGTTTCACCAATGGATGGCAGGTTGAAATCCCTCATGACCATAAGCCTCGGGGTATCAACCGCCACCCCGGCTATAATGTTGAGCAGTTCGGGCAGGGCCACTGACACATGGCAGGGAGCCAGGTACGTGATCAGCAAACCCACCTGCACCCTATGACCCCACTTTACCAGATGGGACTCACATCCAGCGATCTGAGGAACAATGGTCTCCTTTGGATTAAGTCCTTCTTTTATAATTACCGCCACCCCCCGCCCCTACCCTGTGACCTTGGCTGATGAAATGCATGGAAACCAGGAGGGCACATTTCAATGAGGGGGACTCCTCCCTCTTGACCCAACCAGGTCTCCGTGATTCCTGCCAGATCCGCTCCCCTATCCTGAATAAGATCACAAATAAGGGGAGCCTTATTGATTGTAGGTTACTTAATACATTTAAATTAAATGATATTTCCTGCTTGTTCCTCTTGTTACCATTTATCATTCCCAACAATCAGGTATCGAGATATATAGGTACAATTATTTCTGCATAACTGCCAAGAAGGACAAATAAAATTCTGTACTGCAATATCTGTAGAATTTATTTTTATATGCATCAGGTTATGCAATGCTACATCTCTGGGCATCCACAAGCCTAGATGATACTCAGAACCCCTACCCAGTTGAATTAAATTTAAAATATAGTTGAAATTTCATAAATTAGTCAAGATTTTGATAAATCTCTTGAGATCTAAGAGATGTTGGTATTCTTCCTCAAGATCACCCAAGGTCTTGAAATTATCTGGTGAAATCATACATGTCAGCAATAATCCTGCCAAAATCTTGTGGAAGTCACATCATTTTTATTCAAAACATCCTGGTTGATCACACAATCATCTAGATATTTAGACTTGATTTGGCATTTTTATCCATCTATCGAGTCCTTCCCAAGGACTGAGTTAGGCAGATGTTGTTCTTTGATTAAAGGATGTAAGCTCTTCCAAATAAAGCTGCCTTTTGCAATTGACTAATGTCAATGCCAATATTATTCAAATGATGCCCCAAATGCTTTGGGATTGTACCCAAGGTTCATACTAGCTTTGCTTTCTTTTGCCACATAGTCATTCTGCTTCTTTCTGCAGGTTTTTAAATTTTGTGACCTAGTTATTTCTCTTTTATTCTGCTGCCTCCAAGTATTGTAATGTCCACTGTTCAGAGAGGCTCCCCCCCGCTTATTGACAATTGTTAAGCCTGGAATATCATAGGGCAAGTTCTTATCTCTTTGAATTCTAAAGTTTGAATTCTTCACTTCAGCTCCTTCGTTTTTTGTTACTTTGTCTGTGTTGAAGTCCTACCATTTCTGGCTCGCAGAAAAATTTCTTATAGGTATTTCAATGCACCATTGTTGCTACTTTGTGATGCCATTGTTTGCAGTCAGTCTGGGCAACCTTCTTATAACAGCTAATTAGGTCATCTACAGTTTATTCAGCTTCTTTGCAGAGATGGCATTGGGTGTCTATTGCTGTCTCCTCAATTCTGGCTTTGTATGCCTTTCTTCTTAAGCCTTGGTCTTATGCAGCCCCGAATTGTCTCTTTTGTCTCTTCAACTTTCCTGCTCTTGGCCATTACCAGGTCTTGTTATTATCTGCTTTCTTGCTATTTGTATTTTTCATGTACTGGCCACATAATACTTTGCCATATTGTAATACTTTGTCTTGCCATTTCTTTTTTCTGTTTTTCATTTGGCTTTTCTTATAGGTCAGTTTTGTCCCTCTGGTATTATTTTAGCGCTCGCATTATCATATAAAATTGTGTGTAAATTGTGCAGTACTCCCCCAAAAAAGTTAATCCATGAGGCACATAATGTCACCTATATTTCAGTTCAATAATGCATGAACTTCCTTTTGACCAATGTATATTACCCTATGTAATAGTGGAGAATATCTGTAGGTTGGGTAAAGGGTAAAGGTTTGTTCTCCAAGGTTGTAGATTGGTTTCTGAACGTTTCGTTACCAGGCTAGGTAACATCTTCAGTGCAAAGTTTGAAAACTCCACTGAACATGTTACCTAGCATGGTAACGAAATGTTTTGGAAATCAATCCACAAGCTCGGAGAATGACTCTTTACCCTCATATTAGCTATGTAGTACCACTATCAAGAGTTACCATCTACAAGAAGATGTAAACAGACACAATATTTGTGATATATTTTAAGCTTTGAAGAATGTAGCCTTCCTGAAGCTCTGCATCTCATTCTTCTGCTCCCAATTAATTTCATCCTCTCAAAACAACAACAAGAACAACAACCCTTCAGTCTTGTACATTAAAGAGGTAACAAGCTGTGCGCTCCTGAAAAACATGTAAGGAAGTACTGTTCTCTTACTAAATAAACATGAGGCAACAGCATAATATGGTTATAAAAAGACAAACGATTAACTTGTAGTTTCCAAACCATACAAAGCAATTATAGTTCTACTTTATTTGTGAATATTGACGTCAAGAAATAGGCAGAATTATGAGACTTCTAATTTGACAGCAGGTTTTCCTAAATTATTCCAAATGTCATTTTGTTTCTTGCTACCACCTGGAGATGTTCATGCATTTGTCATCCATGGTTGTACGTGTCATTGCTTAGTAATGGTTGTTATTGCTAACAGACCACCGGAAGGAAATGTATCATTTTTACATTGAAAGAAGAGGTAATCAAATTAGCCAAGGTGGCTTTCCACCTCCTTTCTATATGACTCTTAGAAGCTTTCAAGGAAAAGGTCAGGAAAACAATTATCAGTAAAAGTAATTTGAAGTTGAAACCAATTACCAAAATCGTTCCTGAATTTCCTTCACTGGATATGTTGAAACAGAAGCTGGACAGCAAACTGTGAGCAAACTGGATTCAAATAAGGTCAAAGTTGAATTCAGTGGCCTTTCATCTCTATGATGCTAAGATTTTAGAAGCAGCTTACACAGTTCAGATCAGTGTTTCTCAATCTTGGCAGCTTGAAGAGGTATGGACTTCAATGCCCAGGATTTGCTGGCTGGGGAATTCTGGGAGTTGAAGTCCACACATCTTCAAGCTGCCAAGGTCGAGAAACTGACTCGGATGATGCCATCTCACACCGCACTTCAGGAACAACGTGTAATATGGCATGCGGTTTAAATTTTCCCTCTGTGAAAAATACTTTCTAAATGGAGAAATATTCTGATGTTCAAATACACATGTCACAGTTTTACACATTCCGGAGATGATGCACATTTGAGATGATTGCCATTGAAATGCTTGCCTCCAGACAAGTTCTAATATTAGCATCCTCATGAAGGAATGTATGCAATTCAAATGTTATTTATTTACAACTAACCTGGAATCGGTTGAGGTGTTAATACCACTGTAGGAAAAGGCCTGGGAGCAGTGGCTGGCCTAGATACTGCCACAGCTACTTGGTTTGTTGTAGCAAGAGGCTTTTCATGTCCTTGGTAGATTCTTAGTTCCTTGGGATGTATCCATGTTGAATCAAGAGCAAATGTGTTGTTCAAATAAATCTGCACAGAATATATATATAAAAAAGGAAATATATCTCTATACAAATACATTCATTCATATAAATAAAATCATCTCCATCTGTTAACTGCTAGCCTATGTTTCAAGGGGATTTCCAAAAACATATCTAAGGTCATCTAAATTCAATTTTAATCAATCAATCAATCAATCAATCAATAACCAGCTCTCCAATTATTCAGAAATACTTTTCAGCTGATGAAAGCTGCAACTTTTTTATATATGAAGATTCATTCTTGGAAAGTGAAGATTGAGTTCAAACATTTTTTCCAGCTATTGTGGACATGTTTGTAATCTGTCCTATACTGTGGTTGATAAAAGGGGAAGAGCAGGGGTGAAATGCTACCGGTTCGGACCAGTTTGCCCGAACCAGTAGTAATAAAAGCTACAGGTTCGGGCGAACTGGTATTTCTGATGATCAACTGTGCCGGGTGATTTATATTCGCTAGAAAGCAGGAAATTCTGCTTTCTAGCAAATCTAAATTGTGCGGCACAGCTATTCCCCCCCCCCCCACTGTTCTACTTACCTTAGAAAAGGCTTAAGCCTCCTTTTTCAGTGCTGCATGGTAGCACTTGTGGTGCGCATGCGCACAAAGCGCACATTTGTCACACACCGCGCACGCACGCACGCACGCACGCAGCAAACCGGTAGCGAAGTGAACCGGTAGCAGACTTTGGAGCATTTCACTCCTAGGAAAGAGATATATCAGAGATGTATCAGGGTGAGAAAGTCTCTAGAGGATTTTAGAAGACTTTCAGTCTTCCCAATCTTTGGAAATATTTTCAAATGAGAAGCAAATAAACTTCCATCTAGAAGCAAACAAGCAAAACAAGTTGGGTGGCATAAAAAAAAATTAAATAAATAAAATGGTAGTTCCTCTCTTCTGGCCAGAGGAATCTGCAAGATTGAAGGCTTTTATCAACATGACAAAAAGAATGTCATGCTATTATATATGTGCGATGACAGACAGAAAGCGGCAGAGGTTTTTTTGGTGCAACAAACACTCCTTATTTCCGGCTTCTACCTTTAGGAATCTTCACTGCTTTTAATATTGGAACACGTCTTCATCATCTATAAAAATAAGATTGTCCTATAGAGGTGAGCTAACTAAAAGGCCAATCAAATTTAGCAAGGCCTGTTTTTAACTTTGGCTAAGGCAAGCAAGGATTAAAAATATTTGGCTACAGTATGCTCTATTAAAAACAAATGGAAGCTTTTTGTTGATGTTATTTAGGTACATGTACCAATTCAGATGAATATATTGATGTTAGATAATAAGTGAATCTTAATTTCAGGCTTTGAGCCAAATGCCAGTCTCTACCTGCCATACCTGCCATGTCAAAGACAAACTCTTTTTGAAACCAAGAAGCCATATATATATATATATATATATATATGTGAAATCAGAATCTGATGTTCAAAGAAGGCAAAGTCACCTAAGCATGTACAAATTCTCAAACCCATTTAAGACTGTGATTTGGATTTCAGCCTTTCTGCATGGACTAACATGGTAATTTGCAACATATAAAATATTCTTAATAAATCTACATAAGATAAAAAGATGCCCAAATATGTAAAAAATCTTGATGCTGATCAAATTTTATCAACTATTACCGGTAGCTGCTGAAAATATTTTATGTAAATATAATATCAAGAATAGGTTGGCAAAATGATGGATTCCTGTATTGGCTATGGATAAAAATTATCCAGAGGCATCCTAAATTATGTTCTATATGCAGACATGCAGACATAATTTACTTCTCATACTGATGGACAACATTGTCTCCTATTACAACAATCTTGTTACCTATTACAACCTTAATCTGATAGATACAGTATATTAGAATCAAATTA
Organism: Ptyas mucosa; assembly: GCA_012654045.1. NCBI lineage: Eukaryota > Metazoa > Chordata > Lepidosauria > Squamata > Colubridae > Ptyas > Ptyas mucosa. Next base: position 6,104,687 of record WNWU01000043.1, on the reverse strand, counting down.
TATTTTTTTAGTTGAAGCTCAGATTCAGATAGAGATGAAGTTGTTCTAGTTTGATTCTAATGAAACATATCAAATGTTCAGAAACTGTTTTGGTACATGTGTACCAGTTCAGTTCTGGTTTCCGAAGAAGAATTTTAAATATAGTGCTCACTACAATGATAATTGTTTTCAAGAAGAATGGATTAGTGACTGTCATTGCTACACGTTGTCAAGTATCATGATGTCTTTGAATTGGTGTATGGATCATCTTTTTTCAGAAATCAAGCTGGAAATATCTTCTTGCAGTATTGACTTACTTTCTACCCAAGTTGGTGAAAAGCACTGGCAAATTTTTCGAAATTCTTTCAAGATAACTGCATGATTATATCCATGTAGTCAATCTTGTTTCAAAAGCATCTTAATGTTTATTGAGCAAATTTACTAGGCACATCAAAGGACAAAAATCTTGGCACTGTTGATCACATATTGGCAGACTCCTTTGGATATCTGTTTAGATGCTATTATTTCTTAGGCTCAGTGCAATAATCTAGGATGGTTCACTGATGTTTCTATTGCTTGATCCAAGGCTTTTGATTTCTAGTTACATACTGATTATATACTTTAATCACTGAGAAGTAACACCTCACCCACCTGCCACTCCGGAAGTAGTATACTCTATCCCTGTGATGGCGAACCTATGGCACGCGTGACTGAGGTGGCACACAGAGCCATCTTTCTGGGCATGCGAGCTGTTGCCCAGCAGGCCTGCAGCTCCACATGCACACGCACCCCAGCTAGTTTTGGGCCGCCGGTGTGCATGCGTGCAATTCAAGGGACCCAGCTGGTCTTCAGAGCTCTCCTGAGCATGCGAGTGCATTTGCACATACGCACAAGAGTACTTGTGTGCAGCACGCACATGTGTAGATGGCATTCGCACATGTGCATTGCATGCACAAAAACCACACCCATCCGCAGATGATGCATGGGGGGGGTTATGCACTCGGTGAGTAAAAGGTTCACCACCACTGAAAGGGTAAATGCCACTCTTTTAGAAACAGCACTCCAGCATGCAGTCAAAACCAGAGTAAAATGAGAAGTGAAAGTTTAACAGTTAATTTGTTGAAATATAGTTAATAGGATTCATCTTCAAGTAAAATCATAATTAAGCCCCTTCAGTCTCTCTATTAATCATTCATCATTAACTTTAGAGAGGGGATTTGAGAGGTCACTCTGAAAGCCTTCAGATTGTTCTTACAGAACAAGTACTTCCTTGCATCGGAAAGCTCTCCAGACTCAGCATTGCCTGAGCTGAGCTGAGGGTTTCTTTGGCTATCCTGGCCCGTAGAGAAGTTGCATCATTTTTTAAAATTATTCTTGTGTTGCTGCAATGCTACCCAATAGTTACATTGTCCCATTTCACCAGAGATAGGCTGTTGATGTTTTTGTTGCTACTACACGTGCCTTTAGAGCAAACATTAGACTTAGTCAAGTCAGCAATATCTTTCAGTTTTTGACAACCATCAACAAACATGGTGGAGAACTGCAACCTGTGTGTCAGAGGTGAAATGCTCCTGGATCAGACCGGATCACCCGGTCTGGTAGCAATCTAGAGCCCTGGTGGTGCAGCAGACTAAGTACTGTTATTAATATCAAGTTGCCTGCAATTACTGCAAGTTCAAATCTCACCAGGCTCAAGGTTGACTCAGCCTTCCACCCTTTCTAAAGTAGGTAAAATGAGGACCCAGATTGTGGGGGCAATAAGATGACTTTGTATAAATATACAAAAGTATGAAGGCTATTGCTTAACGCATTGTAAGCCACTCTGAGTCTCCGGAGAAGGGCGGCATATAAATCAATTAAAAAAAAAAGAATCTTGGCTGTTGGTTCGGTGATCCGCTAGCAATGGCAGAGCAAAGCTCCGCCCACCCACCCGGATGTCATTACTTCCTGGTTTTAACCAGGAAGTAATGTATTTTTTACCTTCTGCGCATGCACAGAAGTTGTCTGCGCATGCACATGATGTGTGCATGGCACATGTGCTTCCGAACTGGTAAGGAAGGTAAGTAGATTTCACCCCTGCTGTGAGTGCACAAAAATGGCACTTTTTTCCCTCTTGAAAAAGGATGAGTATTTTGTACAATCTTTGAAGGATCTATCTGCCTTAAAATAGTTGCAGGTCTTTGATCCACTTCCTAGACCTAAGCACTTGAAAGGTCAAGAAAAAATGAAAGGATAGATAAACACATAACTATTTTAATCTTTTTAGATCATTTGTTGGACTGAATTTGCTTTTAATCTTAACATATAGCTGTAGTTTTATTTTTATTCTGTTTAAATAAAGACTTTCAAATCACTCTGTTGGGCTGAAATAAAATAAAGATTTGGGTTTTTTTTAAAAAAATCTTCCATTTGGATCTCTGGTCAAAGTTAGAATGTTTGCTATCATCAATAGTAGTTGTAAATTTAACAGCTCTCAAGTTTAATATTGAATGTCAGACCTGTTGTTATTTTAATACAGCTACTGCTCAACTTATGACCACAATTGAGACCCATATTTCTGTTGCTAGGTGAGAAAGTTATTGAGTGAATTTTGCCCCATTTTACAGGCTTTCTTGTCACTGTTGTTAAGTGAATCACCGCAGTTGTTAAGTTAGTAGCATGGTTGTTAAGTGAACAAGGCTTCCCCATTGACTTTGCTTCTTAGGAAGGTTGCAAAAGGTGATTTAATGTCCCAGAATACAGCAACCATCATAAATATGAGTCATAGAATATAAAACATAGAGTAATAGTTGGAAGGGACCTTGGAGGTCTTCTAGTCCAACCTCCTGTTCAAGCAGGCGACCCTAAACATTTCAGACTCAGTATTTTAAGCACTGTATGCACAGAGAAGCTTTTTGTTGCACCATTAAAGCAGATTGGGGTTATTTGTAATTTTCAGAAATTGCAAAGCCTTCAAAAATAGTAAAAGTAGAACTTACCTTGCAATTTGGTAATCTCTTTTCTACCCAACTTTTCCCAGAATGTGGTAGAGCGGTGGTAGTATACACATGAGGAAAAAGAGGAACAAACTCCACATTTGAGGAAGGTGAAAATCCAATTACTGGAGAGTGAGGTCCAAATATCCACTAAAATAAAGTTTTGGAACAGTTAGAATTCTCTATATTAAATTATATCTATAGCACTTTCAAGTTTTTTGTTTTCATTTTTAGATCTTCATTTATATTTCAAGACTATTTAAAAACACATACTATATAATGCCACATATATTCTAATGTTTCCATCAGAACATATAAAGGTTATTAAAATGTATGGTTTATGGAACTGAACTATTACTGCTGTTTACTTGTATAACATGGGACAGTGCATAACTCATGATGATGAATGGTGGTTTATCAAACGTGCCCATCATATGTAATGTGTCTGAGGTAATATTACATTTGGCAAATGTAGCAAACCAAGAGAAATATCTGAATCTGAATAAAGCAGCAGAGAGATGTATCCATTTTCATCCATTATTCAGGTGCAGATGAAAATCCTATTCATGGACAGTCAAGCACTTAATGAGAGATGTAAAGAAATGGAGACACTGTAAGGTAGAGGAGGAAACTAAAAAAAACATTTAAAAAAATAAAATGTGGATAATAGAAAAAAAATGAGTCAAAACAAGTCTTCGGTTTGGAAGGATTTTACACAACCGATTTGAATTTATCCCTTACCATAACTTCATTTTAAGTCGTAGGTCCCCTGTGTAATGCAAAACATCTTAACTTGGTTGGACAATGGATTGAGGAGAAGTACATGCCATGAATATAGCTCTACTGTTCCAAATATGACCATGAAAAAATGTAGGACTTCATTGATTTGATGGATCATGATGAGCTACAGGTTATGTCCCTGAACAGATGTAGCAGTGACTGCTTCATATTCTATTCTTACTGTGAAATTTCTATAATGAGTTTTTTTCAGAAAGCAATGCAATATTTTTGAAAAACAAGCCAACGACAGCTGTATAAACATACTGCTATCCAAATATAAAGATTTAAATAATCTAATAAACAGACAACAAACAAGGTGTTTTTCATGAAAAGAAAAGCTTTTTATGATTGAAACATTCATCACTACTCTTTCTTAACCTGCATTATCATGAATGACTATTTTTAAAAAATTCTTCTATTTTAAAAAAAAGGAGGGGCTTCATTCACTACCAAGCTTCATTTCTACAGTCTATTAAGTGTTTTACTGAGAAGCTGAAAATAATCCAACAAATTTAGATCGCATAATGTTGAAATGAAATAGCATCAAACATCATATGTCTGAAGCATTGCAAACAATAATTCCACAATTATTCACAATTATTTCTTCACCACAAGGTAAAGAAATCGAATGTACACAATTAATTTTAAAGGCAAATCTCAATCACCTACCACTATTTTAACTATTCACTTTACAATCCTGATAAATAATTGAAGCATTCATTAAAAAATGCTAATGAGATGTATTGGTTAAATTAATATTTGATCAAGATTAGTTAATGTCTGCTGCTGAACATCACATTAGATGTGGTGTACAAACATCACATTAGAAGCTACTATTTGTGGATCACAGCATTTTTCTTTATAGGTCTGACCAATATTGTCTCAGGCAACTCAGGCAAATCCATGGGAAAAGGGTTGCCCCTAATAAGGAGATTCATAAGTAACCACCCACACTCTTCCATTATTAAAATAAATATTTTGCAGATCTCTATACATGAAGGGAAACACAAGTTTCTAGTCACTAAATACCTCTAGTGGCAGCATCCTGATATAACAGCTTTGGGGGAGATAGCTATGTGGCAACCTATCTTCTGAATCAGCTCCGTTCTGAAAAATTCTTAAGAACTGGGGGAAAATGCGTAAAATGTGTTGCTTTTCCCAAAATTCATTAAATGAACACAACAGCAGAACCAATATATTGACTATATAATGTAAGATTTGTTTAACCTCGTGGCAAAGAATTTTAATGAAATATTAGAATAATATTTACCTTGCTTTTATTTAGATGAGTTTAATACAAGGTTCCAATTTATGTTGATGATACTTCACTATGAATTTTATGAGAGTCTAGTGATTATTAGCCACTTTGTGAACAGGAATTCATCTGCAGTAGGCTGGTTCATGTTGCTTAGGGTTTTTTTCGGTGGGAATTGGCATAGTAAACATTTCCAAATTCTGTTGCTTATTGTAAAATGTATCTTCCTGCTCTTCCGACAAGTAAGGTGGTATTAGCAGGATTTGTGTTTAAAGGAACAGATCCTACTCAGTAGGAAGTCGGTACAAGTACGTTATTATAAATTAGTAGCAAACAACCCTTAACTGTCAAAAGACTGCAATCTTATTATGAAGGCAGTATATTTGGGGAATATGTTTTCTACACATGGAAGGTAAAAAAATGTGCGCTGTTTATGTGGTTTAAGAGTGGAAATTACAAGCTCAGCATTAGCAATAAATTCTTATTAATACTTAATGTAGTCTCTCCCGCGCCAGGATTTTTAAGTCTTGTGGAAAGAAGGCACAGCTCTGCCGAAGCAGAGACTCACGTCCGCAAGTCGGAAAAATAAAGCAGACAACTTCAGCACCACGGCTCTTCGGACAGCGACTGAAGTTGCTTCCGACGTTACATATTTCCTAAGGTTGTCTTCAACATTTCTTTTTCCCACCGCCGGGGCTTCTTCTTTCTTTCGTTCTTTTTTTCTTTTTGTGTTTTAAACGATTTACACGGGGGTGTGGGGGCAAACCTGTGTAGTCTGCGGAAGTCAAGAAGCGCTCACCATCAAAAACCCTCATCCAAGAAACCAGAAAAGCACGGAGCGGCGATGGCTATGATTAAGGGACCGAAAGAGAAAAGGGAAGAAAAGTCGCTTTTCTTACCTGTCCGTTCAGAAACGGGAGCTGGTGAACGGTCGAGTGGTGCTCCGATGCCATCAAAGGCACAAAAGGATCGCAGGGAAGTTGCCAGCTCGAAACCCCCTGGATCAACGGGGCCGGCGGCGGGGGAGGTGGGGGAGGAGGAGGAGGCGAAGACAGCAGCAGCGGAGGAGGAGGAGGGGGCACTACCCCGGCAGCGCCTCCGATCCGAAAAAGCCCAGACGCGCTTGGGACCATCCAAATCCAAGGAGGTGCTGGGGGTTCCGCATTCCCGGGCCACAGGAGAGGCTGCTGCCGCTTGGCTCTAAGCACTGGGCGCATTCTACATCTTACAGTACGATCCCACCGCTCGCAGGGGGGCGCCTCCAGCGAAGGCAAGCAGCGGCAACAGCCCAGGCACAGGATTGGATCCCAGGCAGCTGTGGCAAGGCGGCGATGCCCATCAGTGCCCCCGCTCGGGAAGAAAGCTTCGAGCGGAGGCGGCGGCGGCAGCGGCGGTGGCGGCGGCTCAGGAGCCGGCGAGGCTCCGACTTCGTTCTGTGGCTCTGTTCGGAGCTCCTCCCCCTTTCGCAGCCCCTCCTGCCTTGACCACACCCCCGCTGCCGCTGCAGGAAGCCCCAAAACTACAGAAGAGTCGCAGCCCTGCTGCAATTGCCTGGCTGACGAAGAGAACCTCCTCCAACTTCTTGCCTTCTCCAGCCCAGGGCGCAGGCGGAAGGCGAAGGAACGCACCGCTCAAAGGGTCGCAAGAAAGCGGGAAGGCACTCCGGAGAGAGAGGGAGGGGGGAGGAAGGATGGAGGGGCGGGGGAAGGAACGGAATGGTGCGGGAGAAAGAAAGGAAGGAAAAAAAGAGGGAGGGAGGGAGGGAGGGAGAAACAAGGAAAGGAAGGTGTGAGAAGGTGGGAAGCAGGGAGTACGTTTGATGGAAGGGAAAGTACTGAGTGAGCCAACGAGGCAAAGAAAGGGGGGAAATAAGAGATAAAGGAAAGAAGAGGAGGGGAGGGAAGAGGTGAAAGGAGAGGAGAGGAGAGGAGAGGAGAGGAGAGGAGAGGAGAGGAGAGGAGAGGAGAGAAGAGAAGAGAAGAGAAGAGAAGAAAAGAGAAGAGGAAGAGACCCATGTAAATCAGCCAGAAGTCTCAAATCACCTTCAGAGTATACCATCTATATATCAACCTCATACTCCTGGGAAGGACTTACAAGGAGATTTCCACCTCATTTCTTTAAAACAAAAGTTTTAAGAAGGAAGACTTTTGCCTTCAAGAAGACGAAAGAAAGAGAGGAGAGAGGAAGGAAGGAAGGAAGGAAGGAAGGAAGGAAGGAAGGAAGGAAGGAAGGAAGGAAGAACAGGCAACATGATAATTGCAGAAGGCAATTAAAGGGGAGGGGAGACAAAGACCCAACAGAAGATAAAAGTTTCATCTGAAACACACGTGACAGTGGGGACCAAAAGATTCCTATCTGAATTGACTCTAACAGACCTGTAAACGTATTTCTTTGAACAACTTAAGAAGAAGCAGAAGAAACAGAAAAGAGAATCCATGTTCCAAGTGGACTGGCCAAAAAAGGCAGGGCGGAAAAAAGACTCCCTGCATTTCTTTCCAACCATATTGCTCCTCTACAAAAGTTACTCTATTTGCAGAAAGAGTGGAGGCAGGAAAAAAATGAGGCTACCGCACTTTTCTGTGGGAAAACAAATGAAGTTCTTGTTCCATGAACATATCCAATGTGTACAAATCTTTTGTCACTACTCTGTACCACTGGAAGCATCTATTGATTCTAGTGCTTTCTATTTTCAACAGAAGAGGCGTGTGACAAAAGCAATAGCAGATAATACTTATTTATACCACTTATTAAAATATTCTTGCTATCACCCCCACATGGGACCTCTTTGCCTTTGGCAGCATCTTCCTATGGGAAAAAACTGTCCAGCCTTCTCACCTCAGTTTCCAACTTATTTCAACTATTTAATGAATGTGCCTTCCTTACTCACGTAGTTTCTGGAAGCTTTTCCTCACAAACATTACTAAACGGAAGCCCTTTGGTGCTTCACCTTTATATAGAACTTCAAAATACTTTGTTCCCAGGCCAAAATTATTTCTACATTCACTCTGAAAGCCCAAGAATACCATTTATTAAAAATGTGGAACATTTTCAGAGCCATTTACTTCACATCCCCATTTCGCCACCAGACAATGATGGATCATAACCTTATCTTCAGGAAATATAATTAATAATTAAAGATGATAGAAATTGTTGTTCGCATTTTTTTGGTTTTCCTTCATTAAACACTTGTTCAGACTCAAATAAACAGCAGATATTCTGGCGAAAGGCTAGAAATTAGTTTTACATGATGCAAGATTGAAAGACTTTAGTTCAGTGCTGATGAACCTCTTATTTTAGGATAATTATATACACCAATCTTCCTGGGTACATTAACAATACAGGTAGTCTTTGACTTATGACCACAATTGAGCCCAAAAGTTCTGTTGTTAAGCGAGACAGTTGTTAACAACTGTTAACAATGTAGGCTGGTGACCCCCAGGGGGAGAGCCTTCTCTGTGGGGGCACCCACCCTCTGGAACCAGTTGCCCCCAGAGATTAGGAGAATTCATGACCTCAGTGCATTCCGCCGTGCCCTTAAAACACATTTTTTCCAACAAGCCGGGCTGGCTTAAGAAGAAATTTTAAATTTTAATTGGTTTGTTAGTTTTAATTCTGGAGCCAAATTTATATATATTTTAATTATTTTAATATTTGCATTTTATTTCTGGCTGTACACCGCCCTGAGTCCTCAGGGAGAAGGGCGGTATATAAATTGGAAATAAAAAAAAAAGTGAGTTTTGCTCCATTTTACAATTTTTATGGCCACAGTTGTTAAGTGAATCACTGCAGTTGTTAAATTAGTAACACTGTTGTTAAGTGAAACTTGATTCCCACATTGACTTTGCTTATCAGAAGGTCGCAAAAGGGGATCACATGATCTTGGGACATTGCAATCGTCATTAAATATGAACCAATTGCTAAGCATCTTAATTTTGATCACATGACCTCAGGGATGCTGCAACAGTTGTAAGTGTGAAAAACAGTGTCACTTTTCTCAGTGTCATTGTGACTTTGAATAGTCACTAAACAAATTGTTGTAAGCCAAGGACTACCTGCATAGCCAGAAGTTCCCATACCTTCAGTAACCAGGATGTCTTTTACAAACAGGAAAGAAAAGCTCAGGAAAGAAAAATTAGTATGTGGTTCAGTAGTGGTAGATAACATTAAAAAATAAAAAAAGGGCTGCAGCTTTGCTCAAAAATCTTTAATCTGAAGACTGATGTGATTTGGAGAAAGTCTACAATAGTCAGGAGTTCAGTGTTCACCAAGTAAAGAAAATAATCTTCACAACATCCCAGGATCATTGTACATGGAACAAAGGTAAATCATATGTACACATAATTTAGAAGTTCGGCTTCTCTATCATGCAGCCCAGTCTTATTGACATTATATTGTGGCTTTCCTCATTGTGAGTTGGAATTTTTGACCACTAGGTGAAAAATGTAGGGATTGAAATTCAGACCTTCCACACTTTGAAAACAACATCCTTATTCCTTATTAAATTTTGTCTGAGACTTACATTAGCAGTAGGTCTAAATTCTGTATAGGCAAGGACTTTCTCATGCTGTGCCATTATTTTGTCTCATATGTATGCACACATAAGCATATCCTATATATCTGCCTCATCTGCCTATGACAGTGATAGCTAACCTTTTTGCCGTCGTGTGCCAAAAATGGGGAGAGCATGGGGGGGTCATACACTCATATGCCCACACCCATAATTCAATGCCCCCCAGTGCCCCCCATGCATGCACGCATGAGCCCCCCACATGCGCGCACAACCGCGTTCCCCTGCTTTTGGCACACGATGGCAAAAAGGTTACCGATGGGCCCAGTAGGCCCGTTTTTCACCCTCCTCAGGCTCCAGAGGCTTTCTTGAAGCCTGGGGAGAGCGAAAACGGCCTTCCCCATCTCCACGGAGGCCCTCCGGAGGCTGGAAATGGCACTTTCCCCAACTTCCAGTGGGCCCGGAAGGCCGGCGCACACATGCGTGCTGGAGCTGAGCTAGGGCAATGCTCGTGCCTACAGATATGGCTCGTGCCATAGGTTTGCCATCATGGGCCTATGATATCATTCTGGGGTCTTCAATACGTACACACACACACACACACACACACACACACGCACACAAAGTTTTGTGAAAACACCAAAAAAATTTTGGCTCTTCCAACCCATTAGCAACTAAATCTCAACAGTCTCTGAGTGACAGTGATCCTAATAGATTGTGAAATTTATTTATTTATTTATTTATTTGCTAACACATGGAGCCTATCCATTCAAAACGTTTTGATATATTATGAAGATGTAGAAATGGATTATAAATGGCAACACACATACACATTATAAGAGTCACTTTGGCACGGCGGTTAGAATGCAGTATTGCAGGCTAACTCACTGCTCGCTGCCAGGAGTTTGATTCTGACCGTCTCAAAGTTGACTCAGCCTTCCACCTTTCTGAGGTGGGTAAAATGAGGACCCAGATTGTTGGGGGGGGGTAGCATGCTGACTCTGTAAACCGCTTAGAGAGGGCTGTAAAGCACTGTGAAGCAGTATATAAGTGCTATTGCTGTTGCTATTAAATCCAAGTAATAAAACTGAATAAACTTACAGTCTTGCTGTAGTGTCCATACTTTAAAATTAAACCCACTTGAAATTGTCCTATAACCAGTAGTGGGATTCAGCCAGTTTGTACCACTTCGGGAGAACCGGTTGTTAACTTTCTGAGCAGTTTGGCAAACTGGTTGTTGGAAGAAATCATTAAGGCAGAGAACAGGTTGTTAAACTACTTGAATCCCATCACTGCCTATAACTGACGAAAAAAGTTGGAGTTGCTTGAAGTTACAGGAGTGCAGCGCTGCAGTTGCATGCAGAGGGGAAGATATTGGCCAAGGAGTGGACCTTTTCATCATTCCACTCGTGTCGTAGCCTCCCTTTCCTATAAGAGCAATAAGCATAAGGTGATCATGGGTCTGCCACTGTCTCTGTAGTGTGGGGGAAATGGGTCACAATATGGTGTGATAAAAGTGAAAATAGCATCTTGTACTCAGACTTTTATGCAATAGGCATTCTTCGCACTTCATAAGGTCAGATCGGTCAGATTGGGCTGATATATTTAGTTTCTTTACCATTCCCATTTTGGTTTTATTCTTTTGTGGTCTGCATCATTCTCACTCTCTCTTTATCCCTTTTCCCTTGTTCTTTCTTCTATTTCTTACTCTTACTCCTCACTTATTGCTATGACATTTATTTTCTAAATGCAAATCATTATATGCAAAAAAAAATTGAATGCTGCACCAGCTTCCTTCCTTCCTTCCTTCCCTCCTTCCTTCCTCCCCTTCTCCCCTTCTCTCTTCTTTCTTTCCTTCCTTCCTCTCCTT
>WNWU01000043.1:6073994-6093311 GCA_012654045.1 Ptyas mucosa | reverse complement strand
CTTCCTCTTTTCCTTTCTTCCTCCCTCCCTTCACTCTGCTCCCCTTTCTTTCTTTCTTTCTTTCTTTCTTTCTTTCTTTCTTTTTCTTTTTCTTTCTTTTTCTTTTTCTTTCTCTTTCTTTCTTTCTTTCTTTGTTTCTTTCATTCTTTCCTTCCTTCCTTCTTTCTCTTCTTTCTTTCCTTCCTTCCTTCTTTCCTTCCTTCCTTCCTTCCTTCCCTCCTGCCTGCCTTCCTCCCTTCCTTCATTCCTTCCTCCCTTCTCTCTACCAGTCCCCAAAGCATGGTGGGATTTTTAACATTTATCGAGGGAAACATTTTTAAAAAGGAAGCTTCTTCAATGTGCTACCATGCAGTATAAGGCTTCTTTGAGATGATCTGGTTCTCATTATCACACGCATTCCTCCCAGAATGTTAAATCATACCAACTGAGCTTCCAAAAAGAGCCTTTGGCAGGGAGAGCCTCGCAAAATATAACTTCTTGTCATGGACAGCCTAGAAGACTGATCCCAATTCCCTTTATTATCAAAATAATAGGCTTTATGGAGAAATACAGAAAGTGAAGCAGATAAAAGTAAGGTACTTCTGTTTCAAGCTGGAACAGGGATTTTCGTCCTCTTTGCTCACTGATCCTTTCTCAACTTGGAGTAGATGAACTGGGCTAAGATAAATTACAAGCTTCTCCAGGCTTAATGTTTCTGGCACTTTTATTATGACCAAATCCTTGCTGAATTTTTGATTGTACTCTAAATTATTTTTTCTACCTGGGGAGAAAAGGTAAGTTAAAAGAACTGGTTGCCTTTGCACTTACTTGTATTTTTATGCTTACAGCAAATTATTTTACTTCAGCTTTTTTTATTCTCTGTTTATAAATGATACACACATGCAAATATAATAACTTCATATTGTTTTTCAATTACAGAGGTCAAAGTTAAGATGACAGCTACAATGGTGCAATCATGGCTCTTCTCCTTTTTAATGTGACAAGTACAAAAATGGGTGGAGCTTTAATTGTGCCAAAAATGGCCGCCATTGTGACATTTTCAACTACACCCTGTGAATACCTAAAATCAACTTATGGCAAGGGAAGATACAGGGAAAGAAAAGATGAAGAATTTGGCCTGACTGCTATTTACTTTTGCAGCCAATAGTCTCTTTCAATTGTTATAAGAAATATCCTTCTGGGTTCAGCTCCAAGTGGGGAAAAAGACACTGGAAACATGGAGACTGCTTGGAAAGATGGTTTAATGGTGGACAGGAATCACATGGCTTGAGTTTTTGAACAGGAGCACATGGCTTGAGCTCCTGAGCAGAATCACATGGATTGAGTTCCTGAATAGAAAACAAAGAAGCCCCAGAACCTGGGAGTGCCTTGGTTTTATGCCCTCTGTTGGGCCCCACATCTGAGTTTCTTGTTCTTGTATAAGAAATGTATCCTGATTGGTTGTCAAACTCCCAGGTGGTTTTGGGGTCTTAGCTAACTTTGTAGGTTGTCTCTCAAGCTTGCTTGAGTCTTGCCATGTGGTGAGTTTCTGTCGCTAGATGGGTCCTATTGTGTTGCAGATGATGGCCCATTGAGTGAGCTTGGCTGAGGCCTTAATGGCCCATTAACAGAAGTGGGGGGGGGGGCAGGAAGCTGCTTTGTCTTTAAAACATGTTTCTCCATTTCTCATCCAGGGAAACATAATATTCTGCCTTTTAATATTTCCCAAAATATTTCATTCTTCTAGGAAAGGGGTGCGTGCTAACTTCCTACACAACAAAAGGAAAATTCATTATTCGTATAACTCATAAATACATCCATTTAACGAAGTGGTATTTCCTTAATCTGCCAACACAATCAAACTTGTTTGATGCATATGTTCTAAAGGACTTTAGGAAACATATGTTAATGGCCATCTACAAAATAACAATGTGTCAATGGATGCTTTCCTTTGTGCCTGTGTGGTTCCCTGCCCCAGGATTTCATGTTTCTTCTTTTAAATTTTAAAAATAGACAGCTGTTTCAATTATATGTCTGTTGGCAGGAATTGGTTTAACATTTTGGAATTATAATCCTGGCTAAAGAAAATGGGATATGTAAAAGATTAGATCCATTAGACATGGGTTAAGTCTAGTCTAATGTATTGCAGTAATTTGTTTCCAACAATAGAAAACACATGCTCTTTATAACTAAGTGAAAAATAAATAATTAATTTCCTTGATTTTGCAGTACTGGAACTTTGAGGCAGGATTACAAATTTGGATTCCAGCTGTAGGAGAAGGATCAACTGCCTTTGGGCATTTCTTATTTCTTGGATAATTTAAAAAAAGATATATATCCTAACCTCCAGAATGTTAAATCTAACCCTTTTAACCACTCCTTTACTCACCATATTAAAAATGAGAACATTAATAAGGATAAAACATTATCTATTAATTTCAAGTTTCATAAGAGACTGTTCCTCTCAAGTGAATCAAAGCACGGATATAGCAATCATCAAAATTATCTATGTACATTTTCCAGAAATCCTTAGAATAATTTTATATTGAAACCATAATATTCTCTAGACTGAAACTGAACACAGGGAGAAGAGGTTTAGCATCAACAACAGCAACAACAATGTCCCTTGATAGTCCATTCAAGACAAAGAAAAGGGAAATATTCTCTGCAGCTAAGAATCTGTTTGCGAGCTTCAGCTAGGATTTTTGCAAAAAATGATAGAAGGGGTTGACTGGGCTGGGGAAAATCTCATTTAAGCCCTATGGAAGTATGAATGAATCTGTGTGCAAGATTAGACTTCTGTGCTAGAAATTCTCCGTCCTTGCCTTAAAGGCCTTATGGCTAAGAAACGATACTGATCCCAGCATTACTAGCAAAAGGTAAAGGTAAAGGTTCCCCTCGCACATATGTGCTAGTTGTTCCCTCTAGGGGGCAGTGCTCATCTCCATTTCAAAGCTGAAGAGCCAGCGCTGTCCGAAGACATCTCCGTGGTCATGTGGCCAGCATGACTACACGCCAAAGACTCACGGAACACTGTTACCTTCCCACCAAAGATGGTCCCTATTTTTCTACCTGCATTTTTTATGTGCTTTCGAACTGCTAGGTTGGCCAAAGCTGGGACAAGTAACAGGAGCTCACCCCATTATGTGGCACTAGGGATTTGAACCGCTGAACTGCCGACCTTTCAATTGACAAGCTCAGGGCCTTAGCCACTAAGCCACCATGTCCCTTAGCATTACTAGTACAATTATCTAATAACTTGGACTGTGAATGGCAGATTGTATAGATTAAAAAAAAAATAGCATGGTTAATTAACTAAATTTCCAAAATTGATCTAATGAGGTTCTTTGAATTGAATCCTTGGTTTGGAGCCATTTGATCTGAATTTCTGATTTATTTATATGATGTATATGGTTGTCCACTCTACCACAGTGATTCTGAGAGGTATATAAAGATTAAAATAACAACCACAGCCAATGTCTCATGTGATCAAGGTAAAAGCAATAAACCACAATTATCTCAACTGCAGACCTGGCCTAACCTCCTGATCTAAATGACGGGGGAACCAGCCAAGTCTTCAGAGCCTTGCAAACAGGATTAGGGCCATTCAAATTTGTTTGTTTGTTTATTTATTTAAATTTATAATTTAATAATAATAAATTTAATAAATAAATAATAAATAAATTCTCCAGCAGGACTCAGGGCGGTGAACAGCCAAAGTAAAAACACAGCATACAAAAATTAAAACAGTTTAAAAGATATTAAATAATTTCATCCCACAATTTAAAACAACCCAGTTAAAATTAATTTCAAATTAAAACCAAAGGATGGGATCAAGCCAGCCCGGCTAGATGAAATAAGTGAGTTTTAAGGGCCCGATGAAAAGTCCAGAGATCCAGTATCATGCGTATCTCTGGGAGTAGGTCGTTCCAGAGGGCGGGTGCCACCACAGAGAAGGCTCTCCCCCTGGGGGTTGCCAGCCGACATTATCTGGCCGACGGCACCCTGAGGAGGCCCTCTCTGTGCGAGCGTACTGACCGGTGGGAGGCAATTGGTGGCAGAAGGCGGTCTTGTAGATATCCAGGCCCTAAGCCATGGAGCACTTTAAAAGTGGTCACCAACACCTTGAAGCGCACCCGGAAGACCACCGGGAGCCAGTGCAGTTCGCGCAGGAGAGGTGTCACATGGAACGCCCCGTCACTCCCATAATGCCCCGCACAGCAGCATTCTGGACCAGTTGGAGCCTCCGGGTGCACCCCAAGGGGAGCCCCATGTAGAGAGCATTGCAGTAGTCCAGGCGGGAGGTGACGAGTGAGAGGACTAAGTTTACACATTCATTAAAATATCTCAATTTATTTGGAAGGATCTGGTTCACTCAGTATTCAGAGCCATGGTGGTGCAGTGGTTAGAGTGCAGTACTGCAGGCTACTTCTGCTCATTGCTGGATGCCAGCAGTTTGGCAGTTCCAATCTCACTAGGCTCAAGGTTGACTCAGCCTTCCATCCTTCCAAGGTCAGTAAAATGAGGACCCAGATTGTTGGGGGCAATATGCTGACTCTGTAAACCACTTAATGAGGGCTGTAAAGCACTGTGAAGCAGTATATAAGTCTATTGCTATTTTCATTAGTTTTCAAATTCAATTCAATAAAATCACATTTTAATCAATTTTCTGGAATAGAACATTGCCCAGTCCAACTGAAAGAATAAGGTTTTTCAACCTCTGTTCTACATAACACTGCATTAACTGCAATAAATAATACAAACCTGTGTAGGTCTATACAAAAGTAAGCTCTACTGCAAGCTTAAAACCTATGTTCCTTTAAAAATAAATCAGAATTTATGTTCACTGAATAGAGTTTTTCTGAAATTTGTCTCCATTGAAAATAAAATAAAATTTCAGGGTCGAAAAAATTTGTGGAAATGCAGAAACTTTCTTATTTGATGACAGAAATTATTTAAAATAAACCACTATGAAAAAAGAAAATTCTAAAATTATCTGAAAGTTGTTAATATTATTTTACTAGCAATAAGGCCTGGTTTGATTTATATCAGCCAAATAATCCAGTTTTTAGAACTGGTTAACATTGTGATCCTAAGTTTTCCAAAACCTAGTAGAGTAAATTTAAAATTACTGTGCTGTCCTGTGATAAGTACCTAATGGCTACTATTGTTGTTTGGCATGAAGTGAATCACATTCAAGGAATCAATTCATATTTCTCCTAGACTCTCCTTTTCAAACTGTAACTTTGGGACAAAGAACCTCCCTTAGTTTCTGACTCTTCATTAGAGAAGGGTGGTAAAGGAAAAATGTGTGATGTGGTTATGGTAACTCTCATACTTTCTTTCCCAATTTCTGATACTTCTTTACTAGTTTCATTTCCATGCTTTAGATCAAACTGTAGTTTGTTTTACAGATGGATGGACTAAGATGGACTTTCAGTCTTGGAGCTAATTTTTATACACTATAATCACAATGGCAATCCTTGTATGTATGTAAGAGAGCCAGTTTGGTGTAGTGCCGTGATGGCGAACCTATGGCACGCGTGCCGCAGGTGGCACGTGGAGCCATATCGGTAGGCACGCGAACTAAGCTCTGGCGTGCATGTGCGTGCTGGCCAACTGATTTTCAGACCTTCCAATCCCACTGGAAGTTGGCCAATGGGCTGTTTCCCTCCTCCGGAGGGCCTCCAGGGGGATGAGGAAGGCTGTTTTTGCCCTCCCCAGGCTCCTAGAAAGACTCTGGAGCCTGGCGATCCCTCACTTTTGGCACGCGATGGCGAAAAGGTTAGCCATCACTGGTGTAGTGGTTAAGGCACTAGGCTACAAAGCAAAAGAGTGCCAGTTCAAGTCCCGCCTTAGCCATTAAAGCTGGCAGGGTGACTTTGGCCCACTCACTCTCTCAGCCCAACCTACCTCACAGGGTTATTGTTGTGGGGAAAATATAGAAGGTAGGTTGGGTATGTTCATCGCATTGAGATATTTATGACAATAGTAAAACAGTATATTAAATGGCTTGTATGATGTGTTATCGCTGGGGTGGGGGGTTATTATATTATTTTATTAATTTATTATGTGATTATTCTCTTTTATTCATTTTATTGTTTTATATATGAGGTTTTTATATTTCTGTAAGCCGCCTTGAGGCACCATGTGCAAATGGGTGGCAATATTAATTTCCTAAAATAAATAAATTTAATCAAATAAATGAATGAAATGAAAAGGAGTTAATGTTCAACCTTGGAATACAGGCAAAACCAGTTCCAACTTTGGGCAACTAGAGGTAAGTATAGATGGTAACAAAGAGAGCCAGCACTGACATTTCCTCTTAATGCTTCAGCTGCTTCTCTCCAAAAATAAACTGTGGATGCTATGTATTTTTTCCTGGCATCCCAAACTAATTTGCTACCTCAGGTGTGGTAGACCAGGGGTCCCCAAGCCTTGGTCTGTGGACTGGTACCAGGCCGCAGTATGCCAGAAACCAGCTGCACAAACAAGCAATACCATGCTACCTCCAATCTGTGGAAAAACCTCTCTCCACAGAACTGGTCCCCGGTGCCCAAAAAGTTGGGGGCCACTGTGGTAGACTGTCTTCACCCTGGTTATTTTTGAAGCAGGACTCATCAGCCTATCCAAGTGGATCTGTATATAAATTGGTTACCATTTTGTCCTTCAATCAAACAAAGTGTCTTGGCCCCTCCCTATACATTTGAATCACTACAATTTTTCTAATTATTGCAGGATTGCAGTTTCTTCTTTTGAAATGTGGTAGGAATAATGCTCTGAGTGCAGTTAAATTCATTTTCTTTATGCAAAATACAGATGTCCCATTTCCCCCCCAAAAAGCTCAAGGCATCATACGTAGCTCTGACCGAAGTCCATTTTATTTTACTTCAAGATTGGGTTGAGAGATAGCTGCTCTGGCTTCACAGAGTGAGTTTAATTGCCAGCTGGGAATGTGGACATGGCCCTCTTCAGCCCCATGTCCACATGGGACTAAAGAGTCCCAGTTCTTTGGTCCCATGTGGACTCTTCCGTCCCAGTTCAACGCTGTAAGCACTACACAATGCTGACCTTTTGCAATAAGAACTGTGTTTTTATAAATTAATTATAGGGTTACCTTCAAATGGCCAGGCACATAAAAATTCATTGAAATCCACAATCATTATTCCAGAAGTGAGTTGTTGCTGGAAACACAACATGGGAAGGAGGTCTAATCAAGTTTATTACCTTTTAACTTCAGTATCCTTTATTTTACACGTGGCTCAGAAATTCCTATTGAATATTTAGTTGCATTTTCATAATGCCTAAAGGCCAAAAATCTCTGATTAACACATTATACTAGGCTGAACCTGTCATTCTCATTCATTCATTCATTCTCATTCGGGTATAACATCATTACCAACAACAACCACTTGTTGTTGTGCTGTATATTTTAAACTAAGGTTCGATATCAGAAGATGCTAAATAGATAAATAGAGAATAACTCAATATTGTTTCAGTACAATTGAACAATAACTCACTTTAGGACTTTCTTTAGCATTAACTGTCACATAGCTGTGGTTTAGTCAAAAAAATCCCAGTAGAAAACAGAATGAAACATGATATATATTAAGCCTGTGCTTCCAAAAAGGTGCTCTACCGCATAGGGGATAGCAACATAGCTTCCATTTGCAATTCCTTAAGGAGTTACATCCATGATCCTGACAGATGCAGTTACTTTAAGGAAATGCAGTCAGGTGCTATAGCCACACCTTATGAGCACCAAAATACCTTTCTGGAATAAAATCTGAAACATTACTTAGTCTTAGTATGTATGTAGGAGATGACCAGGCTGAGCCAGAGGGAGGGGTCAAATGCATCGTCAGTCATGAGTCCCTTCGTGCCCACAAGAGTTCCAAGGCCAATCCATTTTGAATTCCTTCCACTTTTATCTCCCACTAATTTCCCATGGCCATTAGTAGTTCAGATTCTTGTAGAGAACTTAAGTTTGCAATAAATCTTTATACCCATTTGAGCTGTCTGGATCTCTTGATTTTCCCAATGATATACCTGCATTTCTTGGTAATTTGTTTGATATCATTAACATTTATTTTTCCAGCTGTTTTGCTAAATGAGCTACTAAATAATGACACATGCAATATAGACCATGTATTCATGAAGACAGAGCTAATTTAACCCTGGAAAGGAAAATTCTATTATTACTTTTGAGTTCTTGGTAATCCAATGAGAAGAAATGAGAATAGATGTAAATAGTCATTAACTCCTCATGCTAGATCAACTATCACGTCTCTGTATTAAAATCCATAGTTCAGACTAATCATATTGAAGAGTCAAGTGTGCTTGTCTTATTATGAGGAGGCTTTTCTCCCAATTATGTACACAGTCCAGAACATAGCACCATGCATGTAAGACCTGTTAGATTTAGCTATTCAAATTAAGGTAATTAAAGAAAGAAATGGCAAGGGGCACAGAAACAAGAGGGAGAAAAACTCTTAAACTATTAAAATGAGAAACATACATATGTATTAACAGAATGGCTTACAGAGGCATTTATCAGAATAGCAGAGTTTCAGTATTAACTGGGTGGAGACTGCTAATAGGACTCGGACGTAGGAGAAGTCAAATATTTATTATTCATTTGAAAAAGAGAAGTTAAATAACCTCAGCTATGTATAAACCTAGGCCAGATAGATTCAGGAAAGGATAAAATATATAAGTTATTCAATTAAATGTATTTCTAATTTGCCCACTTAAGGAAGGGAAGCTTGCAAATGGGGGAGACTGATAAAGAACCCAACAATGAAATTACGAATACAGATTTGAAGTACCTCCGCCATTTTATATATGTTATGAATGCAACACATATAATAGGAGCATAGTTTGATTATGTATTTCCAATGACTGCCTTGACATTTTTTTAGACCCTCACAACCATCATAATCATCTTGAAACACTTTTATAGATTCTTTAAATGGGAATGACATCAGAGGGAGCCTTTGAAGTTCATAATGAGTGATCCAAGGTACATTTGGGTTCTATACAGTCTTAGTCAGATTTCAAGTAGATCTATCAAAATGAATGGAATCCAAGCCAATCATTCCAATTTAGTTTTCCTTCAATTCCATAAATCAGAATAGGATTAGGTCTGGATCTAGCCTTTATTATGTCACTTCTGCTATTAAGAAAATATCTCCATATTCACATTGTATGATGCCAGAAACATTCAACATAAATACTTGAAGAGGATGATATCCATGTATCAATTCAGAATACTGCTGTTTTCAGTATCAGTTCAGAGCCACTCAAACTGATATTTTATGGTTCTAGCTGAAGTGAAAAAGTCTACCTTTGCAGTCTCTTGACAAAGGACTTCGTTTTCAATTGAATACACAACATACACATGATATTAGAAGCAACTATAGTAAGCCCCTGACTCTGCATGTTAATATTCATTATTTCCATGTTATTTTTTATGGAAATCTGGGGAATTCTAGGTATAAAGTAGAAATGGGGAGGGGGAGAAAGGGAAGGGGAGAAGGACAAGGGGAGAGGATAGTCTTATGAAGTGGTTAGTTTGCATTATTTCATTCTCCTACATTACAGCTTATGTGCCTATATACCCCATCTGATCTGAAGCACAGAGAACAAGAGAAAATTACTGGCATTTGCAAGGCTAAAACTTTATATGCAAAGAATGGAAATTCCAGACTTTTCAAGTGCCTTTTAGTTTGCTTTTTTCATCAATCATAATACAGTCTGTATTAGTTAGCTGAAGTTGTGTCCAGAACAGTGGCCTCTTGAAAACATCACTGCCGATAAATATATTAGCCATTTAGGATTTAAAGATCCACCCAATGTTTTATCATGGCATCTACTGCAATTTGAATACCTCCAGGTTGGATTCCTTGCTGCAATCATTAATTGATTTCTAAAAATATATCCTATTGATGTGTTAAGAAATAATTGTATTATTTTAAAATGAAATATTATATTTCACTTTAAGGTTATATTAAATATCAGTATTGCATAGAATAGACCATCTGCTTAGATCTTGCACTGTAAGGAAATGAATTTTTTATATTTTTGTTATTCCTTGTGGGACTTGAAAGGCACTGGATATTTAAATATGTCTACCCAGCAGTTTGGGGAAGTTTCTTTTTCTTTCTATGAATGGATTTCTCAAGAAACAAAGAAACAAAAATAGAAAAAGTCCCAAGGTATTTATTAGAGATAAATATGGGTCCCAGTTCTAAAAAGATAAAAACTGCACAATTACCTAAACTTTATCTCCTTTAATAGTGTTTTGGTCAATCTGGAGAGAGGGATAAAAGTATAGTAAATGGAAGTGTTATCTCTATGCTAGTAAAAACAACATAATTAACAAAACGAATATAGCACATTATTCTTACCATATACACTAGTCTGCAGATAAAGGATGCTTTCCTTTATCTTCTATTTAGTCTTCTTTGTATGTTGAATAGAGAGAGAGAAAGAGAGAGGGGAGGGGCACAAAGCAGGGATGAAATGCTCCCAGTTCGGACCGGATTGCCCGATCCGGGAGTGATGGAGGCGGATGATTCGGAGAACCAGTAGCAAAAATCCCTGCCCACCCCACCCCCCCTTCATGCTCAGCTGAGCTGCACGATCATCAGAGGCTTTTTTTCTTTTAAATGGCTCTGACAATCCAAGCTGAGTTTCCTGATCATCAGAAGGTTTTTTAAAAACCCTCTGCCGATCAAGGCAACTCAGCTTGGATCGTCAGAGCCATTTAAAAGAAAAAAAGTTTTTTTTTTTCTTTTAAATGCCTCTGCCAATCCAAGCTCTGCCGATCCCAGCTGAGTTGCCTTAAAAAACCCTCTGACAATCAGGCAACTCAGCTGGGATCGTCAGAGCCTTTTGAAAGCATTTTTTTACAACCTCTTCGCCGAAGAGGTTGTAGAAAAAATGGTTTTAAAAGTTAAAAAAAATTGGCCACGCCCACCCAGTCACATTACCCCCACCACCACCAAGCCACGCCCACAGAACCGGTAGTAACAAATTTTAGATTTCACCACTGGCACAAAGCTAAGTTAAGTGGTTACTTCCAGGTATTTGTGGATTGAAAACTGTATCCATATACAGCTGTGTGCAAAAAAGAAAGAAAGCTCAATGACAAGGGACGAGTCAACTGCAACTGACTGTATCAAAATAGATGATAGCATAAGCAGCTGTAGGAGGAGTAGCAGAGTTTGGGGGCAGAGTCAAGAAAGCTTAGAATCCTTACATTTCACAAGATGTCTAAATCCAAACCAAAGGCGGATTTCAGCAGGTTCTGATCAGTTCTGGAGAAACAGTAGCGGACATTTTGAGTAGTTCGGAGAACCGGTAGTAAAAATTCTGACTGGCCCCACCCCCATCTATTTTCTGCCTCCTGAATCCCAGCTGATTGGGAGGAAATGGGGATTTTGCAGTAACCTTCCCCTGGATTGGGGAGGGAATGGAGATTTTACAGTATCCTTCCCCTGGAGTGGGGTGGGAATGGAGATTTTACAGTATCCCATGCCATGCCCACTAAACCATGCCCACTAAGACATGCCACACCCACCAAGCCACACCCACAGAACCGGTAGTAAAAAAATTTGAACCCACCACTGGCCCAAACCCTCTTCAATTTCATTAACCTTTATCTAGTGCCAAATGAATGCTTACCATTGGATGACTAGATTCTGGTTTATAGGCATGAGCATTAAATCAGCATAATTGGAATTTGATGTGTGGCCCTGATCCTTTGCACCTGCAGCAGCTTTTTCTTAATTTTATACACTTACTTTGGCACTATTTTGGGGTAACTTCTCATTATGTGATAGATCAGTGGTGGGTTTCAAAAATTTTTAATACTGGTTCTGTGGGTGTGGCTTGGTGGGCATTGTATGACTTGTTAGGCACGACAGGGGAAGGATACTGTAAAATCTTCATTCCCACCATTCCCAGGGAAAGGTTACTGCAAAAACCCCATTTCCTCCCAATCAGCTGTGACTCGGGAGGCAGAGAATAGATGGGGGCGGGGCCAGTCAGACATGGTATTTACCGGTTCTCTGAACTACTCAAAATTTCTGCTACCGGTTCTCTAGAACTGTTCAGAACCTGTTGAAACCCACCTCTGGGATAGATTCGTTTGATGGAACTCAGGATAATATGGAATGTTATACCAGAATCTGGGAGGAGATCCAGAAGCATTTCATGAAACATCTTCTAGATATTATTCATAGCATCATTTGGATGTCGATAGTATTTTATTGGAATGGGAGAGCTAATGGTCAGCTGATCCAGTTTGGAAACACCTCTCCATGAAGAGAAAAATGAATTAAAATGCTGATCATGCCTGAGGATATTTATAGAAATTTATTGGCCACATCCTGTGAGATTTGCTGGAGCATTAGAGCAGAAACCGTGTTAGAGCAGAATAAGCATTCTGTAAAGTAAATTGCCAGCCCAAGACATTCTCTAGAGAAGAGAAAGAGTAGTTAAACTGGACTTGAGATGCAGAGATTTCTTTTCCCTATATAACATATAATCTCAAGAACTACCAACCCTACATTTTCTAAAACAAACAGCACATGTTCTCTGTTTAGTGGTATTGCAATCACTTCTTAATTGTTTTTACCAGTCTAAACTGAGACATACACTCTACGAGCAGCCAGAACAATAAGACACGTTCAATAAAACACTTGAGTATGTTTTGTGTAACTTCCAGTTGAGCACGAAACAGAGAAATTACATTCTTAAATCAAAATCAAAATTGTATTGTTAAATTAAAAAAAAAATTCTCACCTGCAAAGGAATCTGACTAGGAATACATGGACAAAATTTTACGTTAGATTTCTTCTGCACCATTGTGCTTCATCTATTCGTTACTCTCACTTCTTAGATATTAAAATATTTTTAAAATGATTTTATTAAAATTGGCATTTCAAGCAGCTCAAGCTACAGACCAGTTTAATTCATTACAAGTTCCCAGCCATTGGTTTCAGTTCTGTTCAGACATTGACTGATACTACTGTAGTGAACTATGGGCATATTTCTTATCATTGTTTGCATAGCTATTTTATTTAATTTCTGCAATAGACATTCATTATTGAAAAATACTTTGACTGTGTTTGAAAAGATGGTAATGTAAGGAAGCAGCCTGTGATTCCCAAGCACTACTAGAAAACACAACTTGTGTCAACCCTGAAGGTGGCCTGACCGAAGCCATTTTGAAGCTTCAGTGTTGCCACACTGGAGCTGAGAGATAGGGAGGGGGGATAGAAATAACTGGGGTTTTGTAGCCAAAACAAAATACTTTCTCCTGGGAACCAAGGACATTCCCACAGGTGGTTGGGGAAAGGAGGAGTGATGTTACCAGGCAACCGGATGGTGCCTTGATTGGACCATGTGACTGAGAGTTTGGGAAAGGGGGAAAACTTTTGCTTTTAATTAAGGTGAAAACCACTGGAAGAGTGGAGATAAAGTCCTACAATATAGAGTACTCAACTAGACTGGCATATCACTCCCTAGAAAGACTTTTGGCTGTTGGTAGCTATGAATCATCTTTTCCCAAAACCCTTGAACTTCCATGCAGACACTTTCAAGAACTTCTTTATAGGTCCACTGTTGCCTGCAAGGCATGTAGACCTTATAGATCTTACAGATATCTGTAATAGTCTAATTTCTGCTGTTAGTTTCTATCATCACAATGCAACGTATTTAATCTCTCTTTTCTTTTTGTCATTGCAAGAGATGTCTATGCTCTGTTAGCATTCAGCCTTTGCAAATTGATGTGATATCTATTGCACTTTGCAATTTGTTAACTCTGATCTAGGAGTTAGGTACCAAATAAAACCAACACTCAATTCTTTTGAGTGTTTGGCTGTTTGCTACAGAACCTAAGCAGTAACTCCTTGTTCTACTGCCTCTTTACAACTACCAAGAGGACAATACGACAACTTCTGGTACACTTGAAATGCGATGTAAGCAATTTAGAGCAAGTATACATACAGGAGGAAAAAAATTTAGAGGAGGCAAAAGAATGCGGAGGGTGAGGTCAAAAACATACAAATAAATGAACTAAATGGAAAAACTGAGTCAGCTGGAAAATAACCATCAGAACTGACAGGAAGATTCCAAGTGTGTGTGTGAGAGAGATAATAGAAACAGCTTGTTATTTAGCAGCCTAACATTTTTACTGAAAAAAAAAATGATATGACAAGCAGTTGGAAGAGAACTAGACTCACCATAATTAAGCTGTAGGTGTATCTATAAAGCTCTAATCTTTGAAGAAAACAATTACACCCAAAGGAAAGGCCTCCTCTGTTGTATGAATATTACTAAAGAACATTATTAATAAATAACAGTAAATGTAACAAAATTGAGTTGTATTAAATTTTAATGTTATTTGGATTTTTCAAAATTCTTCTCTGAATGACCTGCAGTCCTGGATCAATCACTCTACCCTGAGCAATGACATTAAAATATAGCTGTCCCTTAACTTTGGGCATAACAATTTTGGGCTTAACACAAGATGCTTAGGAGAAACAATCTATTGATTATCTCTGGGTTCTGTATTCTGTGTTTCCCCTAATGGGGTACATTACTAGTTTTATCAGCAGTTCATCCAACTTTAAGAACTTTAAAAATTCGAATAACAGATACAGAAGAATTCAAACTGTTTCCATGTGACTGGTAGAGAAAGTGGAGAAATATACTGTATAACTCTATTTTTTACATGAAACCATCAATATTATTACTTGATCTTGGAATTTAATATATTACTGCTAGCAAAGAAAGTGTTTGTGCTTCAGAAATTCCTATAACCTCAGGAACCTCAGGATCATGCAGATGTGGTACTTGTGCATCAACAATCAGTGCTGTTTTATGAATTTTTCAAGATAGTGCTATATGTAAGCTATTAAAGTAAAGCATCAAGAATACATATTGGTGGAAGCCTAACCAATTGTTTGGGGGCGGGGGACCTAGTTTTAGGAAAGATTGTTCAATTTATTTCCACCCTTTTCTATTGTACATTTTAAATGGGGGAAAAAAATTATAGATAGAGCTTCATCCTTGTTCAACAACTCATAAAAGATACACTGCCAAAGCCCACATGAATGGGACTCCAAGCGAAGATAGCAAATGGAAACTGCTAGTACTGCTCCTTTATAAGTACAGTATCTTTACAAAGCTAGTTCTTGAACACTGAAATGTTTATGAATATAGAAAAAGAAGCTCTGTGGCAAAATCTTACAGTAGGTGTATACACTGAGTGACCTGTTAAGTCGTCAGCCATAAATAGTATCAGCTTCTTGACAACTTCCATTTGCAATCTTCGGAACCAGCAAAAGAGAAAAATTTATGAGCTGTTGACTGACAACCATATATGGCTAGTGAGCTGCATTAGGCTACTTGGCTTAAACGTTGCGCTGGTTGCGATGATATATGTCTTTTCTCTCTCTCTCTCTTTCTCTCTCTCTCTCTCTCTCTCTCTCTCCCTCCCTCCCTCCCTCCCTCCCTCTCTCTCTGTCTCTCTCTCTCTGTCTCTCTTGTCTCTCTCTCTTTGTCTCTCTCTCTCTGTCTCTCTGTCTCTGTCTCTGTTTCTCTATGTGTGTGTATCTCTCTCTCTCTCTCTATGTTCATATATCCTACATGCTGACCAGAAACAGTTCGTTCTACACTGCTTCTAAATACACTTTCCCAAAGGAATATCTATTGATTTTGCTTGTTAATTTTAAGAAAAGCATTTAATTTTCCAGACTTAATAAAAAAAAAAGCAAATTCAAGTAATATGGTTTTCAGATAGTTTGATCTGGATTATTTATGAAATGTTGAAATTGTAGTTTAAACTCTGCTGACATGTGTTTCTGTTGAATGTATGCAGGGTGCCCCAGGTAGCAGTTGTCTCAGTCCCATCTGCCTTTTGCATTTAATTTATCCAGACTGAGACTCCTTTGTGAACCATTACTTATACCTTTATTCTGAGCCCGTTTATATTTCAATAGATTCTAAATCCTAATAGTTGCCTGAATCTGAGAAGCTGCTGTGGGAAAAACAAATCTGGATCTTGATTAGGGATGTAAGAAACTGTTTTCTTTCATGAGGCAACTGTGATGCATGCTTCACACTGAACCACAATATCATTATTTTCCTCCTTGTGGCTTCATTGAACTGGTGGTTCGTGATATTTGAACCCAGTCTTTGGGTTATCTATCTTAATATGTTATTTCTGTCTGACAGCAAGAGTTGCAATGTACATGGACCAATTTTTGATTGTGATATGTATCTGTTTCCTGAATTGCCTACCTCTGCAAGCTTCAAAGGGTATAACCTTCCTTAGTTCGGATTGACGTTACCTTAGTCAGAATAAATTATATTCCCATAGGGACATATGCCCAGACTTCATTGATATGTTTGTTTATTTACACTCTTTGTTACAAAACAGAAAAGAGAGAGGATTAAATAAATAGTCTATAGAGATTCTCAGTCATCCAGGTCATGGATGTCTCAAAGGTGCTTTTTCAGGAGGCAACTGGATTTTCTTGTTTTTTCTTTTAAAGACATTTCGCTTCTCATCCAAGAAGTTTCTTCAGCTCTGACAGGATTAGGAAGGAATATAAATTTATATTAGGAAGGAATATAAACCCTTCCATTCCCTACTATCCTGTCAGAGCTGAAGAAGCTTCTTGGATGAGAAGTAAAATGGCTTCAAAAGAAAAAACAAGAAAGGGATAAAATTGGGATAAAATAAATAAACTTTCCTAATGTGTCGTTTTTGTATGTATATAAACTAAATGAAATGCCATGAAGATCAACTTTACAATGATCTTCATTGTCTTTCAGTAATCATGCTTGTCCAAAACTGAAAGACAAGTTATCCCTCAAAGCAGAGGAGAGAAGGAGCAAAGGGCCACTTCTTTCTTTTCTCTTCAATTCCATTGCTCTTTTTCCTTGTTTTTGCCAGGAAATCAACTTGTCATGCTTCCTTCCATATGGCAAAAAGATTGGCCTTTGATTTTGTGATGGACTGTTGTTTAACATTAGATATATGGGGAAAAAAGCAATTGTTCCCAAAGGTATCTGTCTTGTAAGCATGTTATGAGATGCTTCTAATATGGGTCATTACCTCCTTTCCAGCAGACTTCAACTTTCTTCTCTAAGGTCAATCGTATTATTTGCATCAAACTGAAATCAATGACGTTGCACAATTCTGGCGGTCGAAATTGTAGACTTCTGCATGCAAAGCACATACTCCACTCCTCAGTTAGGTCCTAAAGTTCATCTTTAATTACTAATTTAAATGGATGTTAGGATGCCAAGTACAAACAAAGGCCCTCCTACATCAGGCACCGCTGAGAAAAGGATAATAAAAGTGCTCCAACCATGTCCTTTGACAGAGAACCAAGCTAGACCAAGTAGGGATCTCAATGGCTTTCGACTTAAATCAATGGGAAAAGGAGCAGCCAATTTTACCCTTGGCTTTCTGAGGTTGTTTAAAAGTCAGGTTCGAGTTTAATAATCCCTTCATAAAGAGTTTGGTTTCCTAATGAGAATCAGGACTTGGAAAAAGCTCAGGAGACTAAGGAACAAAATACAAAGAGGTAGGTGTGGAGAGAGAAGAGACCGCTGAGATATAGACTGTGAAAGCAAGTAATGTAGGAGGAAAGACAATTATGATATTCCCAAGACAGGAAGTAGCTAAGATACAGAGCTGCTGAGACATCACTTATTTTTCACGGGAAAGGGAAGATGCGTCTTTAAAAGGATTTTGCTCTGTGAACTCACTCTGGTTTTTTTTATCTTGCTCACCTTTTTACAAGGAGAGCTTTGCTTCCTTTGAAACCTGATGGTTGATGCCTTTCAAATAAGTTCTCCTGTGAAAGAAGAAAACTGGAGAAGGTTCATGATGTCAGATAATAGCCAGTAGGAAGGCTCATTAAGAGATAAGCTGCTTCACTAGCTCCTTTGAAAATTGAATTGTTTGCACATTAAGGGTCCCAATGATTATTCCATCACGGCCATAGCAGCACAAATCAAGCTCTCTGATGCTGGAGAAGCATTTTAAACAGAAGTCCAATTTAAACGAGGAGTCTGGATTAAGGAAACCACTAGTACAAGAAAAAAAAATCAATGAAAAAACATGAAGTTCACGGCCATATTTTTTATGATTGCATGTCTCTGTGCAGGTATTCCCTTTATTGGCTTAGTAAAATGTTGAATCCCCGAGAATGATATATTCTAGAGAATGAGTGTTAAACTCGATCGCTTCATGTGACATATCATGATGTATTGTGATGTTTTTTGCCTTTTAGGGAGCCAGGCTGGGTGTGGCCTGTGAGTGACACATCCAGCCTGTGGGCCGCCAGTTTAATACTCCCTGTTCTAGAGGATGAAACATGGGATGGTACACCCACAACATTTATCTTTCAGGAAAGAGTCATATGGATCCCAGTTGTGAATCCGCACATAGTGATCATTTTCAGGTTCTTGGATACACAGACTGCACATGCAGTTGATTTAGTACAGATCATAGTCAAAGGATTCGTCAAAACTATAGCCTTAACCTAGTTAGAAGAGTGACTGTTGAACTGGCATCAGGGAGACACGGGTTATAACCCACCCTTAGCTACAGAAGCTGTCTAGAACACTGAGCCAGTTATTTTTGTGTTGAGTTTATGTTTTACTGACAAAGAAATAAAAGGAAACTAGTATAAATCTATTTCAAGCTATTTAGCTCTTATCAACTAGCCATGCCCTTCTGGGATTCGAACCTGGGCTACTTGCCATACCCTTCTGGGATTCGAACCTGGGTAGATGTATTCACTTCTAAGTCACAGGCTCTCCTTCCTTTGTTGGCTATACCAGGGGAGAGATTAAGATTCTTTGTCAGTAAAACATAAATTCAACACAAAAATAGTTTGGCGCGAAAGTGATTGCCTGTGAAGGCTCCTGGATTGGGGCTGAAAGGTGAAAACGGAAGCAGTGTTCTCTGACACATAATTGGGTAGACCAGGTTGCCCTGACAAAAGACACTTAACTGAGCCAGTTATTTTCTCAGCTCAGTCTTCATTAAAGTGGTCTGTTTGTGTGCGTGTGGGGTGGGAAATAAGAAGAAAGGGTGTTATGTATGCTTCCTTGAGCTCTTGGATAAAAGTCAGGATGTAAATCAAATAAATAAATTATGTATGTATGTATGTATGTATGTATGTATGTATGTATGTATGTATATATGTATGTATGAACATAGTGGTCACTGGAATAAACTGAAATTTAGTTAGATGATAGATAGATAGATAGATAGATAGATAGATAGATAGATAGATAGATAGA
>WNWU01000043.1:6056372-6073984 GCA_012654045.1 Ptyas mucosa | reverse complement strand
AGATAGATAGATAGATAGATAGATAGATAGATAGATAGATAGATAGAGATAGATGGATAGAGATAGATAGATAGAGATAGATGGATAGAGATAGATGATTGATAGAGATAGAGATGTATTATATTTATAGAGATAGAGAAGATAAAGTTTTCACTGTCAGTTGTATCTGACTCTAGGGCATGATACTCATCTCTATGGCCAAGGGAGCCAGCATTGTCCAAAGACAATTTCTATAGTCATGTGGCCAGCATGGCTATACACCAAAAGCCCATGGCAAATTGTCATCTTCCCACCAAACTGGTACCTATTAATCTAATTTCACTTGCATGCTTTCAAACTGCTAGATGGGAAGGAGCTGGGGCAAGTAATGGGAACTCGCTCCATTGTGAGGAGCTTGGGTCTTGAACTCCATCTAACAAGCTCAGCATCTTTAACCTTTGAGCCATTTATGTGTATGTGTATGTATTCATTTATGCTGGTAATGAAACAGCTGCAGGAAGAGAAGCCAGCTCACAGAGCATCAAGAACTCAACAATTCAACCTAAGCTTATATGAATTCTCTTCCTGCAGCTATTTCATTATCAACATGAAAGTTTTCTGAATGTGCAATGCAACACGCAGTGATTCCTATCACTGTCTCCAGGCTTAATGCTCACTAAATGCCATTTATAATTTTGAGCACACTAAAAGTTACAACAGAATTTTTTTTAAAAGAGTAAGTAAACAGGCATCTTGTCACTGAATTAATTTCTTCCTGGATTTGTTTGTTTGTTTGTTTGTTTGTTTGTTTGTTTGTTATAACTTTTAATGTATGTTTTGGCTTCTCAGGGTGACTCAGTTAACTAGCAGTTTTAAGGGGTGGTGAGAAATGCCACCTGATTTCAAAGGGAATAGAGCTCCTATTAATAGCCATTGCTGGAAGGTAAAATGGTGTCATTGTCTAGTCAAGCAAAGGCCAAGGTTTCCAAGAAGACCTGGCATTAATTTTTAAAACCCTAAACAGTTTGAGACTAAGTTTCCCATGGAATCCTCTACTCCAGTTATAGACCTGTCCTGACCTCGAGACCATCTTTTAATGTGTTGCTCTGGATGCTTCCAAGAAATAAAAATAGTTCAGGTTCCTAGCATGTTTTTGTGGGCTAGGAGCCTGGTTATGAAATGCTCTTCTGAAAGAGATTAGTCTGATGGCTATATTATTAGTCTTTTTATCATTTGAAAAAGATATATTTATTTGTCAAGTCAATGCACAAAATATTTTCCTTTCCTTTCCTTTCCTTTCCTTTCCTTTCCTTTCCTTTCCTTTCCTTTCCTTTCCTTTCCTTTCCTTTCCTTTCCTTTCCTTTCCTTTCCTTTCCTTTCCTTTCCTTTCCTTTCCTTTCCTTTCCTTCCTCTCCTCTCCTCTCCTCTCCTCTCCTCTCCTCTCCCCATCCCCTCCCATCTTCTCCTCTCCTCTCAACAGGTTTTGTCCCAATTTTCTCCAATGCAGATTTTTCCCGACTCTTGGTATTACCAGTATGTTTCTTCTTTTATATAGTTTTAATTTTTCCAATAAAAAAATCCAATAACATTATTTATTGTAAGTAAATTAATAGATCGTATTCGTCTTAAAATAATTTTTATAGCCCTTCAACTATTTTAAAGCAAAAATCCTTTAAATATAGCTAACCCACTGGTTCAATGAAGGAATAATGTATGAATCTTTCTTTGTTTCTCTGTCCCTAGCCTTACCTTCAAACTCTAAAATCACTGTTGCAAGGTCTAATGAAGAGATCTTATGGATAAAATGTCAATATTAATAAAAGCAGTAACTTACATTTGCAGTATTCACCATTGATTGGCTATCCTCCTTTCCTTGGAGTGAAATAAAACTCCATGTGGCTGACATTGGTAAATTTGGAATATAGGAAGCCATTTAATTTGTATAGTTAAAAATGCAGGCAAAACAGAAGATCTGTGCAGACTTTCATAATTAAATTGGCATTTGATCTTATGAAGAGATCAGTGGGTAAGATAGTCAGTATTATAATACTACTGTTGTGGCCCGTCAGCGGCCTGTGCAGCTAGTACTGATTCCGACAGCAAGGAAGCTGGTGTGGTACTTGAGTCAGACAATGAGGAGGCTGGAGAAGATGTGGTGCCAGAGGCGGGGATGCAGCCAGGGCCTTCAGAACCTCCAGAAGCTCCTATAAGTGAACAGGAAGAAGAGGAGGAGCCTCTTCTCGATGCACGGGCATGCAGAGCTGCCAAAAGGCAGAAGTGGCTCCTCAGGAGGAGGTCTCCTCAAGAGTAAGGCTTGGGGCTGCTTGGCCACTCCCTTAGCTTATTTAAGGAAGGACGACGACTGAAGCAATTTGCAGGGAACAACTTTGTTCATTCTCCTTCACGTCTGGATCTTAGTTCTCTTATCAGTTTCCTGCAAATTGCTTCTGGGCTTTCTGCCAACCATAGTAAGATTACAATTATTTATTCTTTGGATTCTTGTAGGCTGTTAAGAAAGTTAATTAACAGCCTTTGTTTGAAAAAGACTGATTTAATTTAGTAAACTAAGGTTTGTATAGACTTTGTGTGTGCTACGTTCTTTGGGGTCCATAGCTGGGGCAGAACAACTACAGGATAATGGATTGAAGATATTTGTGTTGGTTGCATCTTTGTTGCATATTTATAACGTCAATAAACCTAAGTGGAAACTTAAGTCTGGAATCCAAAATACACAATACTTTCCCTTTGTCTACATATTCTTATTTTAATGTTCAGTTCATTAGACTTCCAGCACACCAAATATTGAACATTACAATAAGAATATGTAGATTAAAAAGAGAAAGCTATGTGTTTGGATTCCAGATTTTTTTTCTCTCAAAAATGTATACATACAATATATTATGCAATTGTGGATTACAGGTAGTCCTCAATTTATGATCACAATGGAGCCCAACATTTCTCTTGTTAAGTGAAATATTTGTTAAGTGAGTTTTGCCCCATTTTACGATCTTTCTTGTCAAAGTTGCTAAGTGAATCACGGCATTTGTTAAGTTTGTAACACGGTTGTTAAGTGAATCTGGCTTTCCCATTGACTTTGTTTGTCAGAAGGTCGCAAAAGGTGATCACGTGACCATGGGACACTGCGACCATCATAAACATGACCCAGTTGCTAAGCATCCAATGTTTGGTCACATGACCACAGGGATGCCACAATGGTCATAAGTGTGAAAAACGGTCATAAGTCACTTTTTCCCATCCTGGTGTGACTTCGAACGGTCACTCAATGAACTGTTGTAAGTCAAGGACTACCCATAGTTGCCATTTATAGAAGTGTGGCATGATGCCAGCTTGTTCCAAATGTAAGACAACATCAGAGAATTATAAAAGATGAAATTTAAGCCCTTTATTAAGTAGAAACTGTCACTTATATTTGCATCATTTCCCCTGTTGGCAGAAAAAGGATACACAGCAAGAATATCTTATTCTGATCTCATGAATTTCCAGAAAGATGGTAAAGCATCCTCTCACTATGGAATTGTCAACACTTCAGCAAGAATAAAAGCATTTCTTCCATTACTATTTTGAAATGAAAACCTCCGCTAAACTTGAAGGAAATGACTTTGAAAGGTATTCTTTGAAAGCATTTGTGTACGCTAAAAGAAAACAACAGTACTGTAAATTCGATTAACACACCGCTGTTGAAGAGGCATCACAGGCTTGAATGACTTATGTAGTTAATTTCTATATTTTGAACATGAGTTGGAAGCTCTTGTGGAAGAAGGACATTATATGAATTTGATTTTTTTTTAAAAAAAGAAATCTGAAATATAGTGGGACTTTTTAAAAAAGAAATAACCCATTTCATTTCAATGGATTGATTTTGATTCCTGATGTCATTAGATAAATGTAAAGCTCTGAACTGCTTTTGTGGAAGTCAATTGATATGGAGAACAGGTTGAATAATTTTATACATTTGGAAGGAGGGTTGGTCTAAAGGTTTAGTGAAATTTGAATTTAAAGTCCTAGCTTTGTTACCTGCTTACTAGTCTCCTTAATAGTGAATCTCTTACCTCCGAACAAGTAAATCAGTGGAACACAGGAATAATATCAAGCACCAGGGAAATCAGGTGAATATAAAGATTTATTGGAAGGTTAAGCTCTCTACAAGAATCCAACCAACTAATGGCCAAGAGAAATGTGCAGGAGATAAGAGAGGCATTCAAATTGGGCTGGACTTAGATCTCTTGAGGGCGCAAATGGACTCGTGACTTATGGCACTTTTGGCCCCGCCCTTGGGCTCAGCCTGGTCATCTCCTACAAATAACAGAGCAATAATTGTGAAAAGAAATAATATATAGGAAGATAACTAATGCACAATATTTGATTTAAGTAGCAAGATTAAAAGCATAGCTGGCATTTGGAATTGCTAAGAATCAAAGTCATTGTATATCTTCAGAGTGATATGCACTTTTCAGTATTGGGACCGTTACTGAAGAGGCCTCTCTTCTGAACCCCAAACCCCCCCCCCCTCATTTCCTGTGGGCATAAGAATTTAAGTAGATCTGCTCCAGATGATTTGACAAGATGGATTTCATTTAGGCATCAAAGTCCTTAACTACACCCAGACTAGCTGGTATAACCAAGTTATACTAAGCATAGCTGGGATCTTAGAGAACAATATATTTTATTTTATTCATTGAGTGTCCCTAGATCACCACAAGGGACAGTGCTATCCACTCTGGATAGCACTTCAGAATTCAGTTTCTGAAATTTCACATCTTCCTGTTCTTGAATGTAATGTCTTGCATTTTGGATTAGGAAAGAATATAACTATTATTTCTTACATAAAGTTTATATCTCTATCTCTATCTACCTATCTATCTATCTCTATATATCTATAACTACATACACACACGGCATATCTGTGTATGTGTGTCTCCAGAAAAATGAGGTAAAAGTAGCTATCTTAATTCACCAGCACATAAAAAGGAGGAGGAAATAAACAACAATCAGATTTGCCAGATGCCATTATTATAATCCGCTCAATAAAAGGCGTTTCAGCCCTCCAGTATACCTATCTTATCAGTGGGGAAGACAGCAACAAGAGCATGTTAGATTTAACTGAATTAACATGAGAACATTTATTTGTCTGGCTAAGGATCAAAATCAATTCAATTTATGAACTGATTATAAAATACAAGAATACATTGATATATTGATTGATCAGGAGTGTTTGTCCAAAACACTCTGGGAGGTTACAGTGCAAATGGTTTGATATAGTTTTTAAGCATCAGGTTAGAAAATAGACACTGTGAGTTGTAATCCTGCCTTAGGCACAAAGTCAATAGGGTGACCTTGGCCCAGTCGTGTTCTCTCTCAGCCCTATGAAGTAAACAATGGCAAGCTATTTCTGAAAATATTGTTAAGAAACCTGCAGGAATTAGGCCAAGCAATTGTTAGGATTGATTGTGTTATGGAATGGCTATTGCCTAACTGGTTGGGTTGGCAATATATATAAACCATCAATGCATGTTTGCAGTCAAAATGTAATGTATAGCTTTAAGACTGTAACGCTGTATTGCATCATATTGCACAACCTTGCTACTCAAGGGTTACTCTGCGCATATTCCTTAACAGATTGATTGAGTGAGTGAGTGAGTGACTGATTGATTTAATTAAACCCAGAACAAAATATACCAAGAAACCTGTGTCTGGAAGAGTTTTACAAAATAACTTTTTT
Organism: Ptyas mucosa; assembly: GCA_012654045.1. Lineage (NCBI taxonomy): Eukaryota > Metazoa > Chordata > Lepidosauria > Squamata > Colubridae > Ptyas > Ptyas mucosa. Next base: position 6,068,265 of record WNWU01000043.1, on the reverse strand, counting down.
TTCAGGGTCTGCCGCAAAGAAGAGGGAGTCAAGCTATTCTCCAAAGCACCTGAGGGTAGGACAAGAAGCAATGGGTGGAAACTAATCAAGGAGAGAAGCAATTTAGAACTAAGGAGAAGTTTCCTGACAGTTAGAGCAATTAATCAGTGGAACAATTTGTTGGGAATGCTCCAACACTGGAAGTTTTTAAGAAAAGATTGGATAGCCATTTGTCTGAAGTGGTGTAGGGTTTCCTGCCTAAGCAGGAGATTGGATTAGAAGACCTCTAAGGTCCCTTCCAACTCTGTTATTCTAACTTAAACAAACAAATAAACTTTTAGAAGAAGTCTATCTTTTATGTGAAATGGCATAATTGATATCTTTTTTAATATATTGTGTTTTCTTATGTGTGATTGCTTTATGTTTGTAAACTGCTGAGAATCCATGCTTAATCTATTGGGATATACAGTACAGATGGTCTACACAAAAATAAATAAATAGTGTCCTTTGTCATTGGGTACCTGTATGTTTAAATAATGATATTATAATTGCACAAGATACTCACACACAAACACATATCTATAATGGGGAGGGATGACATAGTCTCTTTGCTCTTGGAAGAAAGGTTCCATGCTTAATAGCACAATTTAGGATTGTAACTCATGAAATCATTTAATCCCCTCCTAAAAACCTGGCCACCATTATATATCATGCTTCTTCTTGTTGTTCTTTTTTTTTTTTTGGTTAATAAAGCCCTAAGTCAGGGGTGGGCAACTGTGGCCCTTTTACAACCTGTGGACTTCAGCTTGGCTGTCTCAGGAATTCTGGGAGTTGAAGTCCACAGGTTGTAAAAGGGCTACAGTTGCCCACCCCTGCCCTAAGTGATAGTACTTTGCAGATCTTCAAAGGGGCTCCTCACTTCCTGGAAGGTTTGATCAAAGTGCCCCTTCAAACCAACTGCAAAGAAGCGTCCTGTGTCTTCATTGAATAAAAGGAACTGCTGACTTCTTTCACTTGCTTAGCTCCCTTTAATGAAGCAGGTGGGGCTGTTAGATCAGCCTTGTCTCCTCTCTTTGTTGAGACAGTGTGATGCACCCAATGAAGTATTTGGTTACGTTGCAATGGTGTGAAGCACCTCACTGAGACAAACTACAAATGGCTGCAGATAGTCCTCAAAAAGCCATCCAGGTGACCTTTGACCAGTCACTTTCTCTCACCCTAACTCATCTCACAGGGTTGTTGCTCTGGAGAAGATAGGAGAAAGTAGCATTAGATATGTTTGCCATCTTGAATTATTATTTATGAAAAATAATAAAGTGAGATTTAAAAAAATCTAATACAATCTGATACAATACAATATAACAAAACATGACACAACACAACATAATATATGATATAATAATATATAATATAATAATATATAATAATATTTTTCTTAGCGTTGGGGGCCCTTAAAAACTCCATATCCAAATCAGTAGAACATTTGTATTAGAATGTGAAAAGATAATGCAAAACAAGTTTATTTGAAAAATAAGTGAACTTAATGTAGTAATATGTTTCTCATGGATTTTCATCCACTAGGTTTCTCAAGAGCCTAGCTCAGTCACAAAGCTTTCAGACCATCGACAATGAGCAAGTTTCAATATATTTTTCATGCTGACAACTACTTCTACACCGATTTGTGAGCTCAGCAAAAGAAATATGAATTAAAAATGGATGCACATGTTCATGCACACTATTCCAAATTGTCATCCTTAAGTCAAGGATCCTAAGAGACATGAATACAGTTCATGTAGATGCAAGTGAAAATGGCAAGCAGGTAGATCACTGTTCCTGGAACAATGGAACAGTGGATCATTCAGTGAGAGCTGTTCGATCAACAACATTCAAAGGTCATCTGAGGTATTGTAAAGACTAGTTGATTTAGATATCCTATTGATTTGCTCCTTTGCCTTTTACTGGAAATCGTGAATGCTGTTTTGGGAATGCTTCCTCAATATGAAGAATCAATTAAGTTTACATCCTGTGACCACAGAGGTTTTGGGTAGTAAGCAGTGGTGAGTTGCTCCCGGTTCGCACCGGTTCTATAGAACCGGTAGTAAAACCAGCAGGAGGCTCCGCCCATTGACCCCAATGTCATCAGAATGCTTCTGCACATGCACAGAAGAGTGCATGCATGGCCCCGTTGCGAACCGGTAGTAAAGGTAAGTAGAACCAACCCCCGGTAGTAAGGACAGTTCAAAGGTGATATTTCCTAGTGGAGAATCACTTAAATATGAGCCAGTAGTGTGCTGCAGCTGCCAAAAAAGCCAATGCAGTCCTAGGCTGCATTAATAGAATCAGAATCACGTGAAGTGTTAATACCACTTTATAATGCCTTGGTAAGGCCACCCTTGGAATATTGCACCCGGTTTTGGATCCCACAATGTAAAAAAGATGTTGAGACTCTAGAAAGAGTGCAGAGAAGAGCAACAAAGATGATTAGAGGACTGGAAGCTAAAACATATAAAGAACAGTTGCTGGAATTGGGTATGTCTAGTCTAACTAAAAGAAGGACTAGGGATGACATTTTAGCAGTTTTCCAGTATTCGAGGATCTGTCACAGAAAAGAAGGGGTTGAGCTATTCTCCAAAACAACTGACGGCAGGACAAGAAGTAACAAGTGGAAGATCATTAAAGAAAGATCCAACCTAGAAGAACTAAAAATAAATGTCCTGTCAGTGGAAACAATCAGGGCAATGACTTGCTTTCAGAAGTTGTGGGTGCTCTATCATTTGAGGTTTTTAAGAAGAAACTGGAGAGCCATTTATCTGGAGTGATAGAGGATTTTCTGCCTGAGCAGCGGGTCCCTTCCAACTCTGTCATTCTATTCTATTCTATTCTATTCTATTCTATTCTATTCTATTCTAGTCTAGTCTAGTCTAGTCTAGTCTAGTCTAGTCTAGTCTAGTCTAGTCTAGTCTACTCTACTCTACTCCTTAACATAACATATTACCTTGTTATTCCTTTTTTAGGATAAATGACATTAAGCAGGCTATAGAAAAGGACTGAGAAAGAAAATAAATGCATGAGATAATAATAAAAAGAAATATAGTTAAACCTGATTAATACTAAGATAATTTGCTATAACTCAACATACTGTTTGATGATTGCAAACCATTCTTGCTTTCACCACATCCATAACCCCACTTCATATATTTCATTTATAATTCAAGATCAACACAAAGAATTCTTATGCATTTTATCCATAAATACTGAACAAAACCGAGGGGAAAATACAAATCCTTGCTTTATGTGGAACAAAGCATTTCATTTATTTTCATGCGTGCTTTACTTCTCTCATATACCAGTCTTTTCATCCTCAGCTACCAAAGTTACAGTGATATTCACATAAAGATTCCATAATTCAAGCCTATTCATTTCATCATACATTGTTTGCACACACGTAGTCCATTCTAAAGCCTCACTATACTTTCCCAATTTGGCTTATTATCATATTTTGTATTCTTTTGATCAGACGTTTGCCCTACATCTTCCCGACCACATTTAGCCAACTAATCTGCCTGTAGTTTTTGCAAATACTCTTTGTGCGTTTCCATTTGTATAGTGAAATAATAATGACATTATTTCAAACTGATTCTTTTTCATATTCATTAAACAAATTGCATGACCACCCCATAAGCAACCATATCCATATTTTAACGTTACTCCGGTTGAATCATCTTACCAACAACATGACCCTTAAAAAAATAAATCCTCACAGCATTTATAACTTTCTTTTCATCATTATTTTCTTGAACAGTAACAATTTATAATAAATTTACAGCTTGAATTTTCTGTGTATTTTTACCAATGCCACAAGATTAGCAGGTCTTGTGATCAGGTATTTCATATTCTTCCCTTTTAGTTTTACAAATATGTAATTTATTACTATAAATGTATCTGCTTATAGTTCATTAATTCTTTTCCTCTTTCACATTTTCTGATGAGGCATATGTGCAGATCACATCTCTTGAAATCTACCTAACCCACTAGGATTAGATAGGTACAGGAATAGTAGTATGTAGCCCTCGAACATAGATGGGTGATGGAGAGATTTATTATTGGACATTTTCTCACACTTTCAATAGGGAAACAGGAGGTCAGGAACTTATGCAGTAATTAAATGCTCAAGGGAACAGACAATGACTACAACCTACAAGGTTAACCTACACAGTTTTAATTGGATACAGTTTGCTTAAATATAGCATATATTTACATATCCAGTTTTCCCCCCACTATGAATTCATCAAGTTGATAAGAAGTGTTAAGAATGACATGGTGCCAAAATCTGATGGAAAGGAACACAAATAAAATGTCTCAAAATGAGATCCATTACAACTTTCCTTTTCATCCTTTGCCAGCAGCATCTATCGCACATTGTTCCATTTCAGCTCAGTATTACATTGACCAGTACATGACCTACTGTGTGACAGTTCTTTCTTTGGTGCCTGTCTCCCAGACCATGTCTGATCATAATGGGTTACTTCCCTGTGACCTGCACTGTGATTCTTATTTCAGGTATTCAGCATCCAGACCTGGTCTGGTTGTGTCCCTGCTTTTCAACTTCATCTGTAAGTCTGTGTTTTTTCTTGAGTTTAAATTCCATTCATCCATTTCTCCATATTTTTTGTAACATTAACTATTTTTCTTTCATTAATTTATACTTTTTAAGATTATCTCCTTTTATATCTTATCGCAATCTTCCATGTACCATAACATCTCCTCATGGGACTCTATATATTGAATTTTGTTACCTATAATTGTTAGCAAAAAGCAAAAAGCAGAGACATCACCTTGCCAATAAAAGTGAGTATAGTCGAGGCTATGGTTTTCCCAGTTGCAATGTACAACTGTGAAAGTTGGACCATAAGAAAAGCTGAGCACCAAAGAATTGAGGCCTTTGAACTATGGTGCTGGAGAAGACTCCTGTGAGTCCCTTGGACTGCAAGGCAATCAAACCAGTCAGTCCTAGAGGAGATCAGCCCTAACTGCTCTTTAGAAATCCAGATCCTGAAGATGAAACTCAAATACTTTGGCCACCTAATGAAAAGGAAGGACTCACTGGAGAAGAGCCTAATGCTGGCAAAGATTGAGGGCAAAAGAAGAAGGGGATGACAGAGAATGAGGTGGCTGGATGGAGTCAAAGAAGCAGTGCTTAAATGGACTCCAGAGGATGGTAGAGGACAGGAAGACCTGGAGGAACGTTGTCCATGGGGTTGCGATGGGTCGGACATGACTTCACAACTAACAACAACAATTGTTTGGTAAATAGAGACATAATATTGTATTAGTATTTGTGTATTTAATTGATTTCTGAATAGGCAGCTGTGATGAAGGAGGAGATGGTATGATGAACTAGAGGAAGTGGGAGTTTCCCAGGAAGGATGAAGCATATTCCAAGAAGTGTGGGGGAGGGAACCACATACCCTAGAGCTAGATCAGAAAGAGGAAGCGAGTTATTCCCTAGAATATCCATTAGGGTGAGCATAGTATTAGTTTAATCTGGCAAGATTCTTTCTATTGGGTTTGAGCAAATAAAGAATTCTATGGATTGTTCTATGTTGTTTCTTGGCTGGGCCTGACAGCAACTCTCTATGGAATTATTTTTTTGGTTAGGGATGGAAGATGATCATCTAGCCTCAAGAACAAGATTAAGTTAAATTAAAGATACTTGGTCAGTTCTGCCTATTACCATATGACATAAAGTGATCACTACCCGATGCTTTTTTTATCACTACAAATGTTATTTATCCAAACCATGTTAATTTGTAATGCAAGTAGCGTTATGAAAACTGCTCTACCGTTTTGCCAGTGATAATATCCAATTCAAACTCTCATCCAGAATCTGTTTCTTGGAGCATTAAAAATATATGATGCATTCATGCAATTGTATAGAAACAGAATATTGTTACAATGCAACAAGCAAAAATTGTCTATCTCTTTCCCTTATAAGAACAGAAGGTTTCCTGCACTCTGAGAAGGGAAATCAATTGTGCCACTTTTTTATGTAGAATTTGGGCTGGATTGCTTGTACGGAGAGGAGGATATGTTCTGAAATCATCAGATCAGTTAGCAGGGATAAATAAGTAGTGAATGTGCAGAAAACATTTCCTTAGAGGAGGCATCAAGAGAAGTAAAAAAAACTGGTCCTAAATATTTTCAGACCCTTCTCACATTTTACAGAAGAGAATTAGAGTTGGAAGTCAAATGTTAGTTCGCCTTTACAGCGGGGACATTACATTTTTTTTTTCATTTTAACATGCCTGTAATGGGCTATGAGAATAGCCTTGGGAGACAGGAAGAAGAGCCACAGCCAGGACAACAGTCAGACAAGACATATTTCAGCCCCACACCCCAAAAAAGAATGGAGCTGGAGAAAGCATCACAGAAGGAATTGTTCCCAGTTCTCTGGGAGAAGTAAAGGGAGAAGTAAAGTGTTCAAAATTGCAAGATTCTGTAATCTTATAATAAAACTAGTATTCATGATTTTGATTTCCTGTCTGGACTACCTCGAAGAGCTGACAATATCTTACCCTACCAAATGAAATCTTAATGGGGACCACAGATCCTCAATATATTGCTATCAGTTGTCCAGTATCCTTCCTGATGGCTGCTTATTACCAGTTCAGAGACATGTCACAATAGGATAGAGGTGCTTTAATATCTTATGTGAATAAAGCAATGTGTAGGAGATGACCAGGCTAAGGCCAAGGGATGGGTCAAATGTATCATAATTCACAAGTCCCTACATAGGGATTTACATCTTGTGGGTGCAAGAGATGTAATTACAGCTCACCTTGAACGCCTCTCTTATCTCCCATGTACTTTCCTTGACTACTAGTTGGTCAGATTCTTGTAGAGAGCTTAAGCTTGAACTGCCTGAATCTCCTGATTTCCTTGGCATTTGATACAATCCCTGTTCACATACAAGAGCAGCTAGGCTACACAGGTTGCGTTTGGATGCCTGTCTTCCTGCTTGCTAGATCAGGGACTTTGTGCAACAATTCTGCCACTGTTCAGTTAGAAGCTGGGAAAAAAACAAAGAAGTCACTGTACTTTCTTGAATGACAATGCCCAAACCTGAGTCATTGGGTTTCAGACAGAATCAGCCGCTTAATTCTAAAATGGTACGAATCATTTTGTACGTGTAATCGACATTTGAGCAAAAGCCCTTGAACTGACCTTTTATTACAATAGCAGTAAACGCACATTACCACTGCCATTTTGTAACATGAAATATTCAGAATAACATGTTCCTTAGCACATTTTAAGGGATAGGGTGGCTCAGGGGCTAAGATGATGAGTGGTTTGAATCCCTAGTGCCATGTAACGGGGTGAGCTCCCGTTACTTGTCCCAGCTTCTACCCACCTAGCAGTTCGAAAGCACGTAAAAAATGCAAGTAGGAAAATAGGGACCGCCTTTGGTGAGAAGGTAACATAGTTCCATGCGCTTTTGGCGTTTAGTCACACCGGCCACATGACCATGGAGACGTCTTCGGACAGCGCTGGCTCTTCGGCTTTGAAATAGAGATGAGCACCACCCTCCTAGAGTCAGGAACGACTAGCACATATATGTGAGGGAACCTAAAGGTTAGCACATTTTATTGCCTGGACTGGAGTTCTTCAGAATAATGTCCTCCTTGGAACAAGAAGCACCACTGCCAAATTAGTATCTTCTAAATCCAGCAGAGCTACAACTCTTAGATTTGCCATCCAGGATGGCCAATGCATCTAAATATATCAGATAGGAAAGACTGTAGTAAGAAAACTAAAAATAAGTAGTTGAGTGTCCCTTGAGGGAAGAGAGAAGACATTCTAAAAGTCATGCATCTGCAAATGCCTTTCAAAGCAAAAGGCAATATGAAAATGCATGCAGAAAGTGACTGAAATTTGTTTTTGATATGCATTTTATTTACCCATGTTATATCCTGTTGAATATTAGAGGCAGTAGTGCCCCAAGGAGCTTAATAATCAAATGCAAAAATATCAAAATATCAAATGCAAATCAAAATGTCCCCACAACTTCATTTTATAAAATTAGATAGCAATAAATTCCAGGAAATTCTTGAGATAGAAGATGCAGTTATGCATAATGTATATTAGTACTGTACCAGCAAAATAGTGTCAAACTACCAAAAACTCTACTCAAGATTGTCAAAACACCTTAAGCATTTTATCCTTATTCATTTTACATTAAAATAAATGCACAATTTTTGGTGGTGATATTTTCCGCTGGAATATTTATGCTTCAGAGACAAGTGGTGGTCAATTAAATATAACCTGGTCACAATTCAATTCATAATACTCTTGTTTTGGGGGGAACATTAAAATAATGAATAAATGTTTCAATGTTTTCAAATACCCCTCAAATTTTCATTTATTCACCTCCCCCAACTTTAAAAAAAATGATATTTTGAGCATTTTGCAACTTCTTTCCAATGTAAATATGATGGGATTGAGCTGCGGATATATTTCATTGCCTAATGGAAACCCACTTACTTAGTCAATTTAAAGTAGTTTATTTTTATCTACTATCAAGTCTTCTAGGCAATTAATTTTAAAGAAATTGGCTTTTTCCTGCAGCAAGATGGATGTGGGTGATTAATTCCAAGTTCTCTTATGCAACAGCTTTGTTATTTGAAAGCAGTTTTCTCTTTTCATTTCTTTGTCACTTATTACTAATAATCTAACAAAACTGCTACAACAGTTTAAACAAAATTAGGGGAGTGATTGCTGTTAAGGAGATGAAATAAGGAATCTGTTGCTGTTGATGGAATTTAGTGGGGGTTGCTTAAAAAAAACAAGAAAAGAAAGAAAGAGCACTAGTCCATTTCCCCTAAAGAGTACATTATTGGACAGTGGGAGTAACCTTGGCAAATTGGTGAGCCTCATTGGTATCCAATTAAAATGAAGAATTAAAAGGTATATTCTAAATTACCTTCCCTATTTAATTATTGGTGTGTTTTGCATAAGCATTCAGCATGTACATACGTTAATGCACTAAACTATGAAAGTTCTGGGCTGCAGCACAACTTCTTACAGAAGTTTCCACTTGTTTCTAGTGAGATGTTCACAGTAAAAGTCACAGCTTCAGCATAATAGAAATGCTATGAGCAGATAGCTTAGGTAGAATTGCAGGCTACCAATAAAACTGATGGGTCTGATGGATTAATGCAGATCAAGTTAGGATTCTTGCAAGAATATATACTTTAGAAACTTGATTTGCAATTACAAATCAGTCTGAAAACGTCAGGTTGAGCTATGGTTTAATCTTTAAAAGGATGACTGGTCTTATTTTATGCTTCAAATGTCAATTAAGCCCTCAGCTAATTGTTTCTATGTTTAATGATTACAACAGCCTGGACCTATAGGCTTTGTTCTAGTCTGAAATTCATTTGCCTCAATCTTTCAGCGTTTGATAAAATCTGAACTTAGTAACATTTACAAAAAGTAGGCAATAGAAAAAGTTTTGTTTGTGTCATCTAGCTGACCTTGGATGAGTTTGAAATGCAAATCAGGTTTGGATTTTGTTTGTACTGGAAGATCATTGGGATTTTTCAAGATTGTAGCCCTCCCACAAAAAAATCCTGGAAGAAGAAAAGGTGAAACTATTTCTTTATGGCCTATGTGTTATGTAGCCACCAGAAGACAAATTTAACTCATGGTATACTTTGCTGTTGTCGATCGAAAGATCGGCAGTTCAGCGGTTCAAATCCCTAGTGCCGTGTAATGGGGTGAGCTCCCGTTACTTGTCCCAGCTTCTGCCCACCTAGCAGTTCGAAAGCACGTAAAAAATGCAATTAGAAAAATAGGGACCACCTTTGGTCGGAAGGTAACAGCATTCTGGGTGCCTTTGGCGTTTAGTCATGCTGGCCACATGACCATGGAGACATCTTCAGACAGCGCAGGCTCTTTGGCTTTCAAACGGAGCACCGCCCCCTAGAGTTGGGAACGACTAGCACAGGGGTAGTCAACCTTTTTATACCTACCCCCCACCTCTATTAGTAGTAAAAATTTCTAACCGCCCACCGGTTCCACAGTAATGGTGATTTATAAAGTAGGGACAAAACCCCTACCGCCCACCATGAAAGCTGGAACGCCCACTAGTGGGCAGAAGGGACCAGGTTGACTACCACTGGACTAGCACATATATGCGAGGGGAACCTTTATCTTATACGTTGCTGTTGGGTTTTTGATGCTCTCTGAGCTTGGTTCTTTGCTTGCAGATGTTTCATCACCAAACTAGATAACAACATTGGTGGAAGTGAATGTGTGGTTTGCTTTCTGTTTATATCCATAGCTTATCCTGCCAATGGTGGTGGTGATAGTGTGGTTTCTTTCAAGGACACCCCCATCCACCAAAACTGCCAGGACAAGCTACTGTTTATACCTAGTCCTGCTAAGGAGGAAGCCTTGGATTTGACCAGGCTTCATTTTATTGCAAAGTCAGATGGATAGTATGAACAAAAAATTTCACATGAGTACGATGGTTCATTCATACTATCCATATGACGTTGGCTTTGGGCTTTAGGCTTAGAGTAGAAGGACAATCAGAGTCCTTTCAAGCCTGGACCATTTCAAGTATGATCAAATTCAATGTTTCCTCCTTAGCAGGACTAGCTCTATATAGCAGCTTGCCCTGGCATCTCACATGGATGAGATGGTCCCATAATAATTAGTTGCTTAATAAATACCTGATGATGAATGATGTAACACAGTATATATTTGCTTGTTCAGTAACGCAAAGATGATACTTAAGCCATGCAATTGTCTTTTCCTGCCCAACTTCCTATTTTGAAGAACTAAACTATACTTAATGTAACCATAGGAGCCTAGTTTATGGAAAGCGAACTTTAAAAATTGCTGTCCCTAATCTTCTTCATTGAGATCAGCCATATATATATATATATATTACTCATAGGGGATGACATATATTTCATGCAAATACTAAAGCAACTGAGCAAAATTCCCACAGGGCTCTAAAGGCTACTTTTACAGAAGACAAATTGCTGAACACAACAACCTTATTTCACTCGGCTGTTTGCATCACATGCTTATAAATAGAAATGCATCTGGATTGTCATCACCAACTTTGGGGAATTATGATTGTGGTCTCCTTCTCAAGGAACCCTGCATGCATTCATGATTATATTTTAAGGAAAGGTTCTAGTTTAAAATAAAAACTGTATTTCAGTCAAAAGGGTATCTCTCTACATGGGGCTCCCCTTGAGGTGCATCCGGAGGCTCCAGTTGGTCCAGAATGCGGCCGCGCGGGGGATTATGGGAGCAACGGGACGCTCCCATGTGACACCTCTCCTGCGCGAGCTGCACTGGCTTCCTGTGGTCTTCTGGGTGCGCTTCAAGGTGTTGGTGACCACCTTTAAAGCGCTCCATGGCTTAGGGCCAGGGTACTTACGAGATCGCCTTCTGCCGCCAATAGCCTCCCACTGGCCAGTACGTTCGCACAGAGAAGGCCTCCTTAGGGTGCCGTCCGCCAGACAATGCCGGCTGGCGACCCCCAGAGGGAGAGCCTTTTTTGTAGCGGCACCCGCCCTGTGGAATGACCTACCCCCAGAGATACGCATGATACCTGACCTCCGGGCTTTCCGACGAGCCCTGAAAACACATTTATTTCATCTAGCCGGCCTGGCTTGACCCTATTGTTCTGGTTTTAAATTATAAATTGGTTTTAACTTGGTTGTTTTAAATTGTGGGCCAAAACTATTTAATTATTTTAAATTGTCTTTTAATTTTGTATGCTCTGTTTTTATTTTGGCTGTTCACTGCCCTGAGTCCAACTGGAGAAGGGCGGTATACAAATTAATTAAATAAATAAATAAATAAATAAATAAATAAATAAATAAATAAATAA
>WNWU01000043.1:6024811-6048822 GCA_012654045.1 Ptyas mucosa | reverse complement strand
TCTATCTCTCTATCTCTCTATCTCTCTATCTCTCTATCTCTCTATCTATCTCTCTATCTCTCTATCTAGAGAGGAGAGAGAAATCTATCTATCTGTCTATCTATCATCTAGTTAAAAAGCCAGTTTGGTATAGTGGTGAAAGAAAGAAAGAAAGAAAGAAAGAAAGAAAGAAAGAAAGAAAGAAAGAAAGAAAGAAAGAAAGAGAGAGAGAGAGAGACAGAGAGACTCTCCAGTTGCCTATACAAACACCAGATGGGATGAGGTCCTGCCCATTATCTTCCCTTGGAAATTTGCACTCAAAGAAAAAAATATGTGAGGGAAAAATCTATATTCTGCAGTTAAGGTTCAAATCTGGCATAAGAATCAGAACAAGTTTCCTTGAAGTTTAGACAAAAAGCAAAATTTATGGCTAGACTTGGGTGGATTTTTCATTGACACTGGGCATTCTGAGTTTTCATTTTTGCTGTTTAATAGGTAATAATAAATTACAGGAAAATGCATTCTCAGAGTAAATTTCAATTAAGGTTTGAGTTGGTGGTCAGTCTTCTGGAAAATCTAAGGTGAAAACTAGCATTACACGTACTGTATATTTGGGGTGATTTTTTTTTAAAAGATAGTGGACTTATCCACTATTAAAATGCAAGGAAAATGATTGATCTAACTCCTGGGGAAAATACTTCTGTAAATTAAAGACAAACACTCAAATATACACCTGGCCACCTTATCATTAATGAAATACGAGAATACTAAGACTATATCTCCAAAAATATTTTCTGTGAAAGATATTTCAAAATGGAATTCTCTTTCATGGGATTGAATGAAAACATGCTAACAAATAAATTGATATTATTTTTTTTTTCTGCACAGCACCAGGCAATATTTTTTGATTCTAAGAACCAGTCAAATGCAGGGACCGGCTTCACATTTGCATGCCCCCATCCCTTTTAATTTCAAGCAATCGATATAAACAAGAAGTCTCTTGTTAAAACCCTTTTTATGTTCACTGTGAAAAGATGCTTGGCTTCCCCTGTGACTTTTCCTCCTTTTCTCTATTCTCTTAACAAAGATTAATTTTCGATGGAAGTTACAAACCATATTTTCTTTTGAAAATGGCATGTAACTGAGGATTGGTGCAATAAGGATATTAAGTATGAAAAAAAAAACCCGCTACAGTCTGAATAATTATTCGTATCTAAAGCAACAGGCTGGGACCTGACAAAGGCTTTGATTTTAGCATCAAGCTCTCAGTTATTTGTATCTGATAGGTGTCGTCTGCCCTGAATATCCATCACTGTTCTGCCACATATGCTGTTTCCCATACTTCCAGATTTATTGCTGTTATAGTTGGCGCTACTGATACGTCTTAATGCAGAAGTCAGAGCATCTTCAAAGGAAAGTGCATCCTCAGCTTATGAATTTGGAAGCATATGCTCTACGCATTTATGTCGCATTTATTAATCAACCAGTCTTACATTTGGAACTCTTGTGGGAAGGGCAGTAGAAGTTAATAGATTCCGGATTGACTTCACCCATCATTTTTATCATTGTGTGCCATCATTACGTGTCGTGCTATGTGGACTTTCTGTTTAAGCTTAAACTTTAGTTAGCAGTTACTTTCTTCATTGACTAACTAGGAAAATGATGCTAGCTAAGCTGCTTCCCATCCGCCTTCCCCATATGAACAATTGATTCTGTAACATTAAATCATTGTCAGCTCTTGGATGGGTAGACTTTCTGTAGGATGATCTGGTCCCAGCCTAATTCTTTTGGCTTCCTAATGGTTTACCTTTTGTTGCTATTGTTGCTGCTGGTTACATACTTCTTTTTTTTTTACTTTCATTTTTACTAGCATTATGAACTTCTCTAGGAGTGAGCAGTAGGGTGGCCTAGAGGTGGAACTCTTGCTCCACAATCAGGAGGCTGTGAGTTTGATCCTAGGTTACACCAGATATTGGTCTTTCTGGGCTCAATAAGTCATTGTTTGCTGTGAACTCTTCATAGGTGTCAGGAAGGGTATCTGGCCAGTAAATGCTCAGGCTCTGTTCATTAACCCTGATTCCACCCCAAACCAAGGGATTAAAGGATCATTAAAAGAAAAAAAAAGGGATTTCTCATGGGCGCAAGGTCTTTGTGTAATGTGTCCAAAAATAGCTGAGTCTGGTCATTTAAACCTTAAGTGAGCACTCTGGACTGATTTGTTCTGTGATCAATCTGTATTCTCAGTAGTCTTCTACAACATCAATGTTCTTTCTAATCTTCTATGGCGTCTTCAGATTTTCTCTTCCATAGAATATTCACAGAGAAAATAGTGCCTATACAATTCTGAATGATGTTGTTATTGATATATCATGGCATCTTCATATCTTTTCCAAGGCCATCATTGCTACTTTAGTAAATACGGTATGGCATATTTCTTGATCCTGGTTTCTTTACTGTTTGATAATTAATCCTAAACAGCAAAAGCCATTCACCACACCAGTATCTTCTTTGTCAGTTCTAAGAATGGTTGCTGTAATGTTGTCATTAGTTTGGTTTTCTTTATATTATAGTTCTATTTTTTTCATCATGCTTCTTGACTGCTTTTACTGCTGTTCCAAATTATTTACATTTTAGCTATCAGAGTAGAATCATCAGTATAGTACATGGGTGTCAAACTCAATTTCATTGAGGGCATCCTCAGGCTTGTGTTTGACTTTGGAGTGCCAGGGGGCATGGCCAGCTCAATGTCACTCATGTCAGGGGCACCTGTGGTGGCCCAGGCAGGGCTGGGAGGATCCACGTTTGCTACTAGTTTGTTTTGCTAGCACTCTGCCAGAGAAAACTGTGCTCAGGGGACCACGTGTGGACCCCCGGGCTCCATTTTTGGCTGTGACAACCCCCTGCAGCCCTCTGCCAGTGAAAAGGGCCACTGCGCATGGCCCTCCCAAGCTCCATTTTCACTGGTAGAGTCACTGAGGGCTGGTCCTTCGCTGTTTCCAGGGTGGCCACATTGGGCCAGATCTAAGCTCCCCACAGGCCAAATCCGGGCCCCGGGTCTTGAGTTTGACACCTCTGGTATAGTACAGATCATTGCTATTTATTTCTTCAGTTTTAAAAGCATGCTCATCTTGTTCCAAACCAACCTTCTTCAACATTTATATCCAGCATATATTTTGAATAAATAAGGAGGAACATATGCCTTTGTCTGTTTCTCCTTGTTCTACATGGACTATGATTACCTGTCTTGTACTATATATGGATTTCTCATATGGATAATGAGAAGTTCTGCGATTCCTATTTTTGCTAAGGACATGGCTTGATACAGTTAATTGGATATTGGTTAACACAATTGAATGCTTTTCTATAATCAATGCAACATTTATCAGCTTATTATGTATTTGCCAAAAAAGCTAATACTGCCCTTGGTTATATAAACAGAGGCATAGAATCAAAATCATGTGAAGTATTAGTACCACTTTATAAATTTTTAATAAGATCACATCTGGAATATTGCATCCAGTTTTGGACACCACATTACAAAAAATATGTTTGAAGACTTTGGAAAAAGTGCAAAGAAGAGCAACTAAGATGATTAAAGTCCTGGAGACAAAAATATATGAAGAACGGTTTCAGGAATTGGGTATGGCCAGTCTAGAGAAAAGAAGGACTAGGGGTGACATGATAGCACCGTGATGGCGAACCTATGGCACACGTGCCACAGGTGGCACGCAGAGCCATATCAGTGGGCACGCGAGCTCAGCTCTGGAGTGCATGCACACACTGGCCAGCTGATTTTCAGGCCTTTTGGGCCTACCAGAAGTCAGGAAAAAGGCTGTTTCCAGCCTCCGGAGGGCCTCCGGGGAGGTGGGGAAGGCCGTTTTCGCCCTCCCCAGCTTCCTAGAAAGGCTCTAGAGCCTGGGGAGAGCAAAAAACGGGCCTACCTTGCCATCACATGCCAAAAGTGGAGGAGCATGGGGGGGGTCGCATGCTCATGAGTGGGGGGCATAGAATTATGGGTGTGGGCACATGCATGAGTGACCCCCCCCCGCACTCCCACTTTTGGCACACAATGGCAAAAAGGTTAGCCATATAATATAGCAGATTCAAATATTTGAAGGACTGCCATAAAGAAGAGGGACTCAAGTTATTTTCCAAAGCATGCAAAGGCAAGACAAGGAACAATGGATAGAAATTAATCAAGGAGAGAAGCAACCTGGAATTAAGGAGAAATTTCCTAACAGTTAGAACAATTAACCAGTGGAACAGTTTGCAGGTGCTTCATCACAGGAAGTTTTTAAGAAAAGACAGGACAGGCACCTGCCTGAAATGGTATAGGGTCTACTACAGCGGGTTGGACAAGAAGACCTCCAAGGTCCCTTCCAGCTGTATTCTTATTGATTGTACAGCTTCTTAATGGTCCTCTTTGGCTTTCTCAATTATCAGCGCATATTAGCAATAAGAATTCCTTTCTATGTTAAGACATAAAACTCCAAGATTGTAAAGAATTTATAATTTTTCTTTGATTTTATTCCCAGGCACATGATGTGTGAGCATAACAATTTGGAAAATAATGATTCAAAAATAATTCAGTGTACATCCTAAGTGCACTAAGTATAATTTATCATTTTGACCCATCATGAACCAGCAAATTTCACAGCTCCATCAATGCTGGACTCTAACATTCCAAATTGTAAACTAGTATTTTTTTCACAGTATTTTTTTTTTCCTCATAAAGAAAAAGAAACACATTTTTTTCGTAAGCATAATTATGTTAGAGAAAAGGCTTAACATTGGTAATGCTAATTGTTTTAGCAGAAGATGCTGTTGAAAATTAAAGCTTCTGTAAGTGTAAAAGCGCACCATGAAATGCCTGATTGAGCTTTGCAATGCATGTAGTTTGGTGACCAATATTTATGCATTCTTATGTAATCATACAATGTTTTCAACATAGGTTCAGTAATAATACTATGCGTAGAAAGCAGGGGTGGGTTCTAATTTTTTTTACTATCGGTTCTGTGGGCATGGCTTATTTTGTGGGCGTGGCTTGATGGTCATGTGACAATTCTTTAGGATTTAGCAGAGGTACTGGTCTACCAGGCTTTTAACTGCTTGCAGAGCTGTACCAATCTACCCATTTATTTTTTGCAGGCACTGGTCTACTCATGTATTTTTGCAGGCACTGATCTACTCATGTATTTTTGCAGGCACTGGTTTACTCATTTGTTTTCTTTTAACACTGATCAGCTGTAGGGTGGCCCTTTGAAACACAGTGGCAAGAGTTTAAATAGTTTTTTTTTCCTCTAGCCATCAGCTGGGACTCAGGAGGCAGCAATAGATTGGGGGTAGGGCCAAATAAAAGGTAAGAATAACTTGGGGGGTGGGGGCGGAGGGGCAGAATCGGTTCGGTGATGTCATATCGTCACCGCTACTGGCTCGGTGGACTCGGGCCGAACCGGGAGGAACCCACCATTGGTAGAAAGGCACTGAAATGGTCTTGATGAAAATATTCAGAACCTGTTATAAAAACAAGGACAAAATCATTAGTTGAATGAACTCTGGAGAAGAGTTAGGGAAAAGATTGAGGCTGCCCCTCTCTTCCAACCCACAGGAGTATAAAGGGGTAGGGAAGAAGAACACAATCAGGCTTGCAAGATTTTGTTAATGTAGGCCAGGTGTGTCAAACTTGCATCGTCACGGCGGCATCATGTGATGTATCGTGACTTTCCCCCCCCCCTTTGCTAAACTGGGCATAGGCATGGCCAGCGCGTGACGCATCTGGCCCAGGGGCCACAAGTTTGACAGCCTTGAAGTAGGCTATCTCAATAAAGCTTAATTCTACTCTTCTTGTGGAATTTGTTTCTTGGTCTGGACAACCTTGAATGGTTAACACTATGTCAGAGCAATTCTCAAGTGCTTCACAACATTTTAAAGTTGCATTAGTGTAATTGCAGCACTGCTGACCTCACTGAAAAGGAGCTGAGACTCTTAAACAACCTTTAACATTAACTGCAAATTAACTCATTTTCTGCAAATGCTTTAAGCCATAATTTAAAGAACTGATTGATTTTTTCCCCCTCCTCTCTGTTTTCTTCTACCCTGACAACCAACTAGAAGTTTTTAAAATTCTAAACAATGGGACACGATCATTTATTCATAAATTAAGAAAATATTCCTTTGCATTGTCCAAATGAACAAGGAACGACCATTTCCTTCTTTTAACATAATTTCCCCTATAATCCCACTAAGGTCATAAATGCTTTTAAAACCAGCTCTTGCACAATAAAACATGAGAAATGTGGACCAAAGAACATCCTAGAGTCATAAATTACCCAAAGATAGTTTCGTGATATCCATTATACCTTTACTGAATTATTAGGAAAGCTGCTTTTTTGTTCTTTAAATCTTTTGTGGCTACTTGCAATACATTCTTTGATTTCTAAACATTTTAAAGTCTTCCAATATGGGTCTACAGCAACTCGCCACAGCCAATTCACCATGGCCAATTTGCTGCAGGACAAGAGTTACATAATATCGAAGAAATGATGGAATAGAATCATTAAAGAAAGGGTGCCGTAGCAAGCAGTCTCATGGTGAATTGTCCATGGTGAGTTGGCTGTGATGAATTGTCTGTGGAGAGTTGACCATGGTGAGTTGGCTGCAGCGAGTTGTCCCATTGCATCCAATACCATCATATACTTCCTGCTATATGATATATCATGACCACAAAGGTTAAGAAAATGATAATAAAAATAGAATAGAGTACAGTACAGTACAGTACAGTAGAGTAGAGAAGGGTAGAGTAGGGTAGGGTAGGGTAGGGTAGAGTAGAGTAGAATGGCATGGCATGGCATGGCATGGCATGGCATGGCATGGCATGGCATGGCATGGCATAGCATAGCATAGCATAGCATAGCATAGCATAGCATAGCATAGCATAACTTTATTGTCACTTTAAATGTATACTAATCAGCATACATTAAAATGAAATTTTGTTGCATTCAGCTCTCAAAGGATAACCATTATGCATATACTCACATATATGACACAGAGAAACTTCACAATCTAGTTCAAATGTATATAAATACATACCGTAGCACTAGCAATAGCACTTATATTCCACTTCGTAGTGCTTTTACAGCCCTCTCTAAGTGATTTACAGAGTCAGCCTATTTTCCCCAACAATCTGGGTCCTCATTTTACCCACCTTGGAAGGATGGAAGGCTGAGTCAACCTTGAGCCTGGTGAGATTTGAACTGCCAAACTGCAGCTAGCAGTCAGCTGAAGTAGCCTGCAGTACTGCACTCTAACCACTGCGCCACCTCGGCTCTTGGGTGGGGGTGGGGAGAATCATGAAAATTTACAAGACAGATGGCATAAGAATAGAATAGAATAGAATTCTTTATTGGCCAAGTGTGATTGGACACACAAGGAAATTGTCTTTGGTGCATATGCTCTCAGTGTACATAAAGAAAAATAAAATACATTCATCAAGAATCATAAGGTGCAACACTTAATGGTAGTCATAGGGTACAAATAAGCAATCGAATCATACTAGGAAACAATCAATATAAATCATAAGGATACAAGTAAGAAAGTTACAGTCATGCAGTCATAAGTGGGAGGAGATGGGTGATAGGAACGATGAGAAGATACAAACCTGTTATAAAATCTAATAGTCCTGCTATACTGTAGATACTTCGAAACCTCCTCCCAGAGGGGACCAACAGAAACAGACCCTGAAGTGGGCGCATGGGGTCTCTAACAAAGGCAGATATAGCTGGAGATAGTCATGGCCATGACCAATTACTGCTCATTTTTTGTCAGTCTCAGAAAAGTCATTTGTAGACAGATATGAAAAAAATAAAGTATGATTGTTGCTTATCATCCTGCCATGACCTTTGTAGGAGAATTATCTTCCCTGGAAGATAAACCAAAACAAACCACCAAAATTGCCTACCTGATAGGAAAATTTAGGGGATATTGTGAATTTCTCTGACCAGTAAATGACATGTCAATGTATCTCTAGCTGAACTGCATTTTAAGTTCTCACAAGACAGTCAAATATTATTTCTATGTAAGTCGACTAGACATGTCTACCATTCCTAATCACCATCAATTGGTTGGAATTACAAAGGAGATAAAGCAGTGGAAAGCATATTTATTTAGCCATTAAATCCTAGTAATATCCAAGAATTTTACTTCCCCTATCTGCTGACATTTTAGAATCAGAAACAGAGATGTGGTTAATTCAACTTCTCTTTCATAGAACAATGCAAGTCATGATTTATTTATGATTTATTTCATTAGGTTTACAGCTTTAGCAGAGAAAGACCAGTTGTAGGATGGATTTCAGAAGTGCTATTCAAATTTGATGGGGGCTGAATCATACTGAATAAAAGTGGGGAGGAGTCACTTCCAAAATAATCAACAGCATACAGTAAATACCACTTGCCATTTGTTACCACAATACCATTTGTTGCATATATCACTAATAAAGCATTATCTGATAGACATAGAACAAGTTAAACATCTGAAGATCATTCACCATTGTCCCTCTTGCTGTTTCTCTTTGCTGCCATCTAGTGGTCACATAGAGTTAGTCAGTCCTAATATAGCAGTCCTTTCTTTAAAAAAAAACTTAAAAAATCAAGTGGAATCAAATAGTGGCAATTTTCAGCAGTTAAAAACGGGGAAAAAAACCCCTCCAAGTACAAAAAAATCCTTCTATTTCCCATTTTCCCTTCTGACCATTGGCTTACACTATACAACTAAGCTTCATGTTGCATGGATCAGATATCTCGCTTCCCAAATTGTTATGTTGCTATTGCTCAAGCAAAACATAAAGCCCTTACATTGAAATGCTCAGGAAATGCCAGTTTTAAACTTCAGATAAGAAGGAATTGGATAAGATTAGTAAATGACCGTGATCAGATTGCACTCAATAGGGTGAAAAACCTTCATGCTTCATCTGTAGGAAAAATGACTTGCCTCCAGAAACTGCAGGTGCTCCAAGACTGGAGATTTTAAAGAAGAGATCGAACATCCATTTGTTTGGAATAGTATAGAGTTTCCCATCTGAACAGGTGGTTGGACTAGAACAGTGATGGCTACCTTTTTGCCATCGCGTGCCAAAAGTGGGAGGACTGTAGAGAGGTCACCCACGTGTGTGGCCACACCTATAATTCAATGCGCCCCGCCCCTGCGCATGCATCTCCCCCACTTTTAGCATGTGATGGCACTGTGGGCCCGGTAGGCCCGTTTTTCACCCTCCCCAGGCTCCAGCAGCTTTCTAGGAGCATGGGGAGGGTGAAAAGGCCTTCTCCATCCCCCGCAGAGGCCCTCCAGAGGCCAGAAACAGCCCATTTCCCAATTTCTGGTGGGACCGGAAGGCCCAAAAATCAGCTGGCTGGCGCATGCATGGGCACTGGAGCTGAGCTACGGCAACGCTTGTATCCCCTCTGATATGGCTTCTTGTGCCACCTGTGGCACCCGTGCCATAGGTTTGCCATCATGGGACTAGAAGATCTCCAAAGTCCCTTCCAACTCTGTAATTCTGTTATTCTGAAATTGAACCCTCCATTGATAAAATGAGGCATTAACTTGTCCAGGCCTTTGGCAAGGACAATTGATAGCCCTTTATTCCTTTTTCTTGCCTCTATCTGGGTTTGTTTTCTCTGTTGTCCCTGTTCTTTTGTTTTGCACTGTTCTTGTTCTTCTTTAAATGTTTTTTAGCCATTCATAAGCTACTGGAGTCATTGGGAGTTGGGTGGCATATACATTTAATAAAAGTATGGTCAATTGCACAGTCAACCATATATTTAAACTGGATTTGATATTTTTATCTATCTATCAAGTCCTTCTCAAGGAGCCGGGAAAGACAGAGGTTGTTGTATGATGGTATTAAAGGTATTGCTGAAAGATGTAAGATGTAAGCTGTTTCAAGAAAGGCTGCCTTTTGCTATTGACTGATGGTGATTTTGTTAATGATGATGATGATGTTGTTGTTGTAATTAATAATAATGATAATAATAATGGTACAATGTCCAAGAATTTTACAAAACACATCAAGAAGTGTCATCTTCCTGCAATAACAGCCGAACTGCAAAGAACTGCGCTACTCAGAACATCATATATTTTAAGAAAATACTTGGTTGATACCTAGGACGCTGGCAGCAACCCGTACCAACCATTAGCACCAGTCAATGGTATTTATGACACATCTTTAAATGTTCGGTTGACTGGGTTTCATGTTTAATGAATAAAAGAAATCATCATCATCATCATCATCATCATCATCATCCTCCTACAAGAAGTCTTTCCGAGAGGGCAGGGAAACAATACTTTTTTTTATGAACAGTAAAAAGTTATTCAAATAAGTTTACTAATTAGAATTATTGGCTGAGGAATTCATAGGAACTGATACTTCTGACAAAATGACACAAATGTTGTGCTATAAGCTCTGCTCCATCATGTACAACAACACAAGAATAACAACAACAACAACAACAACAACAACAAAAAGGTGGTGGGACAGCGTGGATCTCACAGGTGTAATATTGTTTTAGCTGTCTCTCTAGGACAGGCCTGTCAAACTGGCAGCCCGCGGGCTGGATGCGTCACGCACAGGCCACCCCCACCCCGGCTCCGCAAAAGGAAAAAATGTTGCAATACGTCACGTAACACGATTGAGTTTGACACAAGTGCTCTAGGAGTTAGAGTGGTTGGGACGGGGCAGGAGGTTAGCAAACCCACGTTCGAGACCCGAGAACTGTTGTGTGGTGAGGTTAAGCTCTCATCCTTCGATCCAGTTCCTGTTGGGGACATGAAAGAAGCCTCCAATTGGGCGCCCACAAAGCAATGGTGATTGCACTGGCTAATCCTTTCAACTTGGAAGCGCCTCAGTGCTTCTGACATGAGTGCAAAAGAAAAAGCTGTTTCTTTCATATATAGCCATACACACACACACACCTCATCCCATATTCCTGCTCTGGTTATGAGGCACTAAAGTTTGTCCTGGGACCAGATTTTGCTGTGGAATGCTAATTATAGTTAAGGACGCATAAACTTATAAATGATTGATAACTCATTGTTTTAAATTAAACATCTTGTCCTGAAATGGAAGAGCTTCCTGCTTGGCTATGATTATTGAAAGCAGAATATCATACAAGTTTCCCAGTCTAGCACCAATGGTAATTTTTTCTCTTGACAGAAGGAGAAGGCTAAATAATTACTTTATTATTGCTGTACTCCTAACAGTCTTAAAATGACATAGATCAGAATGTGAATACCATATTTTAATAGAGTTTGGAAAGAAGAGTGTGGAGCGTTAACAATAATGAAACTATGCCATTCTGATTTCTGCTCACATTAAAGAAAAGTAATGATAGCCTTCAGTCTTGGAAGTATGAAATAGCATGAAGTTAGCACCATATTATTTGAAAATTAGCATTTGGGATTTAATATAGTCGAAAAAAGCCTCCCAACCTTGGAACCTTACTGCCAGAAAAAGCAGAAGAAGAAAGAATCCAGTTACAACACCTTCTTAGAGTAATCCAAATTTTATCAGGTTTGAATTGATGATGATTGTTTACTAAATACCATAAATCACTGGATCCTAAGCCAGGAAGCCAGTTTCCTAATGTAAGGCTATAGTGAGTATCTATAAATTAGATACATTCAGTGTACATAGTATGTTGGTATACAAGTAGTTCTTGACCTATATCCATAAGGAAGCCTGCCCACTGCAGTCAGAAATCCTGATGGCCATTAAGTGAGACATCCTTGATTAATGTCTCCTTCCCCTGCTTTCTCTGATGCAGTAGTTAAACAACTGCCTCAGGAGTGGGGGAAGCCTTGGGAGGCCTACCACCTAGCTAGATTCAAAAAGGAAGTATACATGCAGCAAAAAAAACTTTACAAAGCCAAAAACAGCCCAGCAGAGGATAGAGAAGGGGAAAGAGCTCAGCTAGATTAGAGGCCAGTGCCATGTTCAATATCAAAGAAGCTTCCAAATATGCCTTGGTGTTTGGCCACAAGAACCCCCAATAGTTGAAACACCAGGGAGGAAGTCCAATGATCCACCCAAAGATAATGTTTCACAAAAGAAAGAAGCTATGCTTGTGGCTAGACCTCTACTCAGAATAGATACTGAATAGACGGGATACTGCAGGTGTTGGAATTCATTGTTTGAATGTATTTCTATGCAACAACTACCAGTAAATGGCAGTATTTGCAAGTTTGGATCTATGGTATATACTCTGCTCTTTTGTTCCAAGTAGAGTTTTCTATTTCCTTTGTATGTCTTATTCCTGTGTCTGGAAGTGGTAAGAGTCCAGTGCAACGGGCTTCAATTTGGTGCAAGCAAGACAGAATGGCTTTGAGTATTTGGACCTCCTAACAACAAAGTTTTTTTTACCAGTAGTCCTGTATGAGTTGGCACAGCCCGAGACAGACTCAGTGTATAATTGGAGTGTTCTCTTGGACTCATGGTTCCTAATAGAAGAGAAGGCCGCCGTCTTTGTGTCTGGGCTTGGGGCCTCAAATGTGCTAAGGGACTGTTTCTTGGTTACATTAGCATCCATGGCAATAATTCTATTCAGTGGCCGTATATATTTATTTTCCATTGTTTTAATGGTTTGAAATTTGTTTTTATGTTTTTCTTAAGTGCGCTGCAAATAAAAAAATAACTAAATGCTGCTTGTCTTCTTTACACAACTACAACAATATGGCCGTTGATATGGTTAGACATATGCAGGCTGAACAATAAGACAATAATTAGTTGCCTGCTTTCACCCTTAAAAGTATCATTCTATCTGAGGTTTAATTTGTGTTCTGATTTTGCTTCTTTCCTTTTATATATAAAGTTCTGCATATCACTGCAGTGATTACAGTGAAAGGAATGCAACAGAGGAGAAAATGGAGTGATACATTTGGAATTAAGTTAAATGCCCTTTTGATGATGAAT
Source organism: Ptyas mucosa (assembly GCA_012654045.1). Lineage (NCBI taxonomy): Eukaryota > Metazoa > Chordata > Lepidosauria > Squamata > Colubridae > Ptyas > Ptyas mucosa. Next base: position 6,035,879 of record WNWU01000043.1, on the reverse strand, counting down.
GAGCTGAAAGAAATGTATGTTATCACTTCACAGAGCTACTCATTTTGCATAGCAAAGGAATCAAGAAGTATATTCAACCAGTGCTGACTTTTACACCAAGAAACTGGCATTGGGATCAATGGGCTGTCTAGCTTGCAAAGGAAGCAATTCACAGATGGGTAAGTCAAAGTAATAGAATTTAACCATCCTCCCTAATCAATTATTGTTGCTTTAAAATCACTTACTTCCAAATTTTTATTTAAAGCCAAGCCTTTGAATGGTTCCATCCAACTGATTTGGATTTAGACACTTCCTTGATCTCCCTAAACAATCCTACTAATTGTAATGGACTTTATGTTCAAGAAATCCTACTCAGTTCAGATTTTGGTGGAAGGAGGGGAGGATCTAAATTGTCATACATAAAGATAATTCTCTGAACAATGAAACTGGCTATCAGATTAGAGAGTTTAGAGTTTGAAATTATTCGACTCAGAAAAATCCATGGTTATATTGTTCTGTTCAATGTGCAAATTTGACTCTTACCTCCAATTAATCGCTTGAGATCTTCAAGTGCTCTGGTTTAATTGTGCAGACTGAGCTGAAACATTGCATTCCTCAAACAATTACACCACAGCTACCCTCTTGACTTTCCCTGTATTCTTCCTGAGACTACAAGAATTGCTATTTGTAGGTTGCCTTTTAATTGCTTAGTTCAAAATGGTAAGATGCAAGCTTCTAAAATGAACAATGTTCAAAATGTCAAATATGGAATCAAGGATGAGCTTATACTTTGGATAACGAAAAATGCAGCAGTAGCACATGCTCAAATACTACCTTTTTTCAGCTGCTGTTTCACAAAAAGAATATAATTGACTGCCAACTGTTAATGTGTCATATTTCACAACTCATTTATGCCTACTTGTCTATCAAAAATGTGGATGGAAAACAGGCACGTTGCCAGTGACTATGAACACTGGTATCATACTGTGGTATACATCACAGTTTTAACATTTGTATGTATTTAAACTAACTATAGATTTCCCAAGTTCTTCTTTTAGAAATAAAAAAACCAAATACAAAAATATCTGGGGGAAAACGTTCCAAGTTTTGTCTATTCATTTTCCAGATGTTCATCCCAGGAATATAAGAGAAATATGTGGGTTTGAAGGGAAATAGGATTTATTTAATGACATCATTAAAAAAAATCTATTAACCTTATTTCTTTTCGTAATGCTCTTTGAATGTATGAATCAAAGAATAATGTCATTAAATTGTTGTTGTTGTTTTTATTCTACATGAATGATGGAATCTGGGAATGTCACCTAAGCAAGGACTAGTGAAGCAGATGCCTGTAACATTAGCAGAAAAAGGTTTGTTATGGGAAATATGTGAAGAAGAGTAGTGGTAGTTAGTTAGTCAATCATAAGCCTGAACATGAGTTCTGCAGAAATGTAGATGCAGGAAGGAAGCACATTGAGATTACCAATCTCACAAGGATGTGGCAGAATGACAGAGAAGAAAAGAGGACATTCCTGATTCTCTGGGTAACGTGTCTGATGGAATGTCTCCCTGGAAAAGAGGTGGAGGACACACACAATTACAGGAGCGGCCTTACCAGAGCAGATTCCAAGAGAGAGAAAAGTTGAAATGTGGCATAGAGACCCAGGGTAACCCTACTGGATTATGGGAGGTATAAATGGAGGTGAACAATTATTTTGACAGGTATTTAGGATTCTGTTAAAGTACTCCACTAGCAATAATATAATGGGCTGTAAGAATGACCTTGGGGAATGGAGGACAAATCACAACCAAGACAATGGTCTGACAAAAGACATTTGAATCCAAGGAAGAAATGTAATTTGCAAAAACATCTCAGATTTGACCCTCCACAGTTCTCATGAAATAAAGGGAGGGAGAGGAGAGGCGCATTCAGACTTTCAAGATACTGTTCCCATAACTTTATAATAAAAATAATATTAGCATTCATAACTTTGGTTTCCTGGTTGAGGTCTACATCAGAGGGCTGATAATAAAAGTCTTTCTAGAAATCCAAAAGATGCTTGCTTTCTGAGTTTTCCTGAGTTTTGGACAATACCCTTGAAACAAAGATAATAGTTTAGTATACCTGGACACTTTGTTAAAATTTCAGATGTGTTATACTCTTGCTCTCCAAATAAACTTAAAGAGGAATATTAATAAAAGGTTTCATTCCATTAGAATTCATGTGTGATAATAAAATCCTAATTATACAGTTGAAAAGAATCAACTGTTAAAAAGATTTGTGGATGCTTTGATAATTTATGATATTTACATAACTGGTACTTTTAATTTCCTTTCAACCCAAAAATAAACAAAGAAAGGAGAGTTATAGACAAAAAAAATTCCCATTTAAACAAACAGAATTAAAGGATCCCAACTGTACACATCTGGCAGCTTTCACACCAAACAGCACCTCTAAAACTTATAATAGGAATGATTAATGATTTATACTCCCACCTACACTGATGTACCAAATCAATGCATGCCTGAAGGTTCTACTATTCAACGGCATCTTGGAATATTCCTGTATTAACTGATCAAAAATCAAAAAGAAGGGGGAATGTTTTCAAACTTATTTCCTCAATTAGAATAGAACATTTCTTTTAATTATAGGATAAATCGTTACATGTATAACCAAGAGAAAGGACCTTGATAAGTGTTCCACCTCCTCACTGAATCCTTCAGGAAAGAAACCATGTTGAGTCAACATTTTTTTAAGGCAGAACTTTTTAAGGCAGATTGGATACTGCTTATAAGCTCTAGTGTGCTTAGAGCTCAAAGCATTGTTAGAGACCTCACACACACCTACTCCGTGGTCTGTTTCTGTCGCTCCCCTCTGGGAGGAGGTTTTGAAATATTTCTAGCAGGACTACCAGATTCTGTAACAGCTTTGTTCCCTAGGCCATCTGTCTCGTAAACATGCAAGATTCATTTTTCTCGCCATGTACATGGATACATACGAACTGTGTTGTTTCTCTATGTCATATATGTGGGTATATGCGTAATTTTGTATTTATTTGTTTATTTATTTAGTCATGTGTATGTAGTGTATACGGGAGGTGGTGACCCTTTGAGAGCTGTATGCAACAAAATTTCATTTTAATGTATGCCGATTGGAGTACATTCAAAGTGACAATAAAGTTATTTTAAATCTAAAAAAGTCTAAGTTTGTCTTGTTTTGCAGTGCAGAATTTTTTTTTTAAATTTTATTTATATGCTGCCCTTCTCCGGAGACTCAGGGTAGCTTACAATGCATTAAGCAATAGCCTTCATACTTTTTGTATATTTTAAACAAAGTCAGCTTATTGCCCCCACAACCCAGGTCCTCATTTTACCCACCTTAGAAAGGATGGAAGGCTGAGTCAACCTTGAGCCTGGTGAGAATTGAACTCACAGTAATTGCAGGCAGCTGGATGTTAAATGCTGCCTGCATGGTGTGCTGCCTGCACACCACTCAGACTCCTGAATTTATTTTAGTGCTTAGAGATCATAATGAAGTTCTTGTTGTCACATGTTGTACAGCCTAGTAAATGACACCTTTACAACTACCTCATTACCTTGCAGATATGTTTTCACTGGACATAAGGCGGGAAATGTAGCCATGTACTCAAGGCAGTACAATAATGGCTCTATGTCCTGGATTTCCTTGTGGTAAAATAAAATTAGCACAAAAATCACCTGATCTTCCTGTTTTTTATAGTCTTAGATCTTCTAAAGGAAGAAAATGGATTTCTGTTCACCCTGCATTGTCCTGAAGTAGTAGGTTTAATAAGGGACACGGTGGCTCAGTGGCTAAGACACTGAGCTTGTCGATCGAAAGATTGGCAGTTTGGCAGTTCAAATCCCTAGTGTTATGTAACAGGGTGAGCTCCAGTTACTTGTCCCAGCTTCTGCCAACCTAGCAGTTTGAAAGCATGTAAAAAATGCAAGTAAAAAAATAGGGACCACCTTTGGTGGGAAGGTAACAGCATTCCATGAGCCTTTGGTGTTTAGTCATGCCGGCCACATGACCACGGAGATGTCTTCAGACAGTGCTGGCTCTTCAGCTTTGAAATGGAGATGAGTACCGCCCCCTAGAGTTGGGAACAACTAGCAACTATGTGCAAGAGGAACCTTTACCTTTATCTTTAGTAGGTTTAATAAGTTTTATTTTTCAACATAATCCATTTGACATGATTGCATGTCAAAACACATAATTTAATCCTCCTGTTCATGTTTTCAAACATGTTTCCATAGCATTTGCTGACATTCAGAGTATTGATGATTTAGAAGTTGCAAGCATCCTCTAACTGGAAATTGGTTTGTGATCATCCTAGAATACTCCTGGTACATCTCAATCTAATTCTTAGAAACTGTTTATAGGAGAGTTGTCTCTTATTTTTCTAAAATGGGACTCGCAATATTGTGCCTCAATAAAGAACTGTTTATGAGTTTTCTATAGATGATGGTTAGTACCTTGGTACTCAACTGCTTTGAAACTCATCATATTTGGTATTCAATGCATTTTGATGTAAACATTTTGTCCCAATACTCATTGTTTGTTTGCTACTAAATGCACTAACTAGAACTTGTCGGTGTTGGCTGCCTTTTGATTCTCTACATTATTCCTTATGGAAAAAATGTATTTTGTACTCATTGTTTTTGATACTCATTACACCTCCCAAAACCAATTAAGGATGAGTACGAGGTACTACTGAAAATGGTTGCTTTTTTTTGACATCACAAATTTCATGAAATTGTTTGACTGTTTATCACACTTTCTGCTAAATGATGAGATCTGACTTGCTCAGCCTCCTACAGAAGTTATTCAGAGTTTCTAAAATTAATTTCCAGATGACGAAGATATCATTCATTCACCTACATCTCTCTTTTATGAAGCTGAAGCTATAGTTAAATTGAGGTAAGGCCACATCCATGGTTTGTTAATGATCTTCAAAACAGTAAATAAAGTCCTGGTGAAGAATAATTGCTAAAATAGCTGCCAAGAAGTAAAATTCTCTCCCTCTCACATTTTTATAAAGTATGGATTGTTATATGCTTGTGTAACTTGGCTCTTTAAAAACAACTGCATAGAAGTTGGAAAAAAAGAATAATCACAGTCAGGAAAACTATTTCGGCTCCAGGCTCATGCAAAGAGCCAAAACACTTCTTCCAAACAATTTTTGAAGTAAATATTTCCCTAATCAGCATCATATTATAAATTCTCTCATTCTCTCTCTCTCTTTAGCAGGATTTGTAACCAGTGTAGGTTACCATCAATGTGTGAAATTAGACATTTTATAGAATGCCTAGGAAATCTATAGAATGCCAAAAATAGAATGTCAAACTATGCAAAAGGCAAACCAACGAAGTGTAAAATATTCTCACTAAAATACTATTCTAGCCTTCTTTGTTGCAATAAATTAATATTTTGCAACAAATTAATGCCTTTTTCTCCTTTTTTTTTGCAATAAAATCCTGTATTTTATTTTGCATTTCTTCTATAATTTTAACATACAGATAGTCCTTGACTTACAACAATTTATTTAGTGACTGTAACAATTCATTTAGTGACAGTACAAGGCACTGAAAAAAGTGACTAATGACCATTTTTCACATTTATGACTGTTGCAGTATCCTCATGGTCACATGATCAAAATTCAGATGCTTGACAACTTACTCCTATTTATGACGGTTGCGTTGTCCCAGGGTCATGTGATTCTCTTTTGCCAACTTCTGACAAGCAAAGTCAATTGGGAATCCAGATTCACTTAACAACCGTGTTACTAACTCAACAACTGCAGTGATTCACTTAACAACTCTGGCAAGAAAAGTCCTAAAATGGGACAAACTCCCTTAACAAATGTTTCACTTAGCAACATAAATTTGGGCCTCAATTGTGGTCGTAACTCAAGGACTACCTGTACAACTTTTCAATAAAGGGTTAGAGTTAGGGCTAGGGTTAGATGTAGGATTAGGGTGCAGATTAGGGTTAGGGCTAGATGTAGGATTAGGATTAGGGTTAGGATTAGGGTTACGGTTAGAGTTAGGGTGTGGGTTAGAGTTAGGGTTAGGGTTACCAATTCAATTCAATTCAAATTTTTATTGTCAGTGCACAACGTATGTACACTGAGATTGGTTGAGCTCCCTCAGTGCACGCCCCCCAAACTCACAATACAACTCACAGTGAAGACAGAAAATCCCTAACCCAATAAATCATATTAACAAAACACCGGTCCTATTGCACCAGTGTGAACATGTGTTGTGGCCTGTCAGCGGCCTGTGCAGCTAGTAGCTGATTCTGACAGCGAGGAGGCTGGTGTGGTGCTGCGCTAGCAGCCTGTGCAGCTGGCACTCAAGTCAGACAATGAGGAGGCTGCAGAAGATGTGGTGCCAGAAGCAGGGATTCAGCCAGGGCCTTCAGAACCTCCAGAAGCTCCATAAGTGAAGAGGAAGAAGAGGAGGAGCCTCTTCTCGATGCACGGGCGCAGAGCTGCCAAAAGGCAGGAGTGGTTCCTCAGGAGGAGGTCTCCTCAAGAGTAAGGCTTGGGGCTAACTCCCTTAGCCTATTTAAGGAAGGACGACGACTGAGGCAATTTGCAGGGAACAACTTAGTTCACTCTCCTTCGCGTCTTGATCTTAGTTCTCTGCAAATTGCTTCTGGGATTTCTGCCAACCATAGTAAGATTATGATTATTAATTCTTTGGATTCTTGTAGGCTTTTAAGAAAGTTAATTAACAGCCTTTGTTTGAAAAAAAAACTGATTTAATTTAGTAAACTAAGGTTTGTACAGACTTTGTGTGTGCTGCATTCTTTGGGGTCTGTAGCTGAGGCAGAAAAACATGTTACACATTGCGCAGCCCTGCAGTCCATCATACTACGTAGTTATGATGTTATTTCTCATTCAGGAGTCTGACAGCCCACGGATAAAAACTGTTCTTCAGCCTGTTTGTACAGCTGGCTATACTTCTATATCTCCTTCCTGATGGTAGGAAGGTAAAGAAGTGATGACCAAGGTGAGAGTACCCTAACCTTAACTCTGACCCTTTTCATGATTCTCTGCCATACTTTGCTGAAATGGTTATTTTGTCATTCTACATTATATATGATGCCTAGTGAAAGTATATAGCATATTAAAATAACATAGACATATCATACGTCACCTAAAAGCAACATACATTCCATAAATTTTGTATGTTTTATTGTCACTAGTTTTGTTTTGTTTGTACTTTTAAACAAATAAAAATTTATTTAAAATAAAAATAAATAAATTTCCTATATAATGCCAGCTTTTAACACATTGCCAGTAACATTTATATTAAAATTAAAGTCTATAATGTCAGACGTTAAGAATACTATGAAGAAATAATCTTCCATGATAGAAATAGATAGAAATTCACTGAAGAACACTGCAGGAATTTGCTATTTGTATGCTATGCTTTTAGAAAATATTGTTTTGTCTAGACTTGGCATGTACATGTGAATGCATGATGCATGGTAACAACAGATCTGTAGATATTTACACTCGGCCTACATTTAGAATGATTGAATAAGCATGTATTTCACTTTCTGCATAGCTCCATTTTTTTGACATAGCACTATATTGTCAGCCACGGAGGTATTAGAAATTAAAATGCCTTGTGATATTTCTATATCAACTGGATTTATGTCTCCTGCCTGGTTCATTTTTAATTGATCGTAATTCTTTAGACTCAGCAATGTTGATAAAGTCTTACTTCTCCTGAAATCATCATTGTCTGTATATTGATCACATGGAAGTGATTACATTCTTCTAAGGAACAATTTAAAGATGCAACAATTACAGGATTGCAAAGACAACTGATCAAGCATATATTTACATTTCCTGCCCCAAATTAAATAAAAACACCAGGGGGCTTGGAAATGTTAGTTGGAAAAAAATGTTTCTGAAGGGGTTTTTGCTAATTGTATATTAGATTAAGTTCTAGTCATTGAAGTATATAAAGCCACAGTTCTGGCTAGATCCAGATTTAGCCTTAATTTATTAGTTAGTTAGTTTAATTAATTAATTAATTAATTAATTAATTAATTAATTAATATATATACCGCCCTTCTCCCAGAGGGACTCAGGGCGGTGTATAGCCAGCTAAAACATACTCATATAAAATTTAAAAGCAATTTTAAAAGGTATTAAATGTTTTGGCCCACATCAAATTAAAACGAAACTACCCCATTAAAACAGTTAAAATTACGAATTAACAATTAAGTTAAAAATGTATTTTTAAAAAATTAGGCCAGCCTGGCTCGATGAAATAGAAGCGTCTTGAGGGCCCAGCAGAAGGTACGTAAATCGGGAATCCTCCGTATCTCGGGGGGCAATTCGTTCCAGAGGGCAGGAGCCCCCACAGAGAAGGCTCTCCCCCTGGGGGTCGCCAGCCGACATTGTTTGGCCAATGGCACCTGGAGGAGCCCTCTCTGTGGGAGCGAATTGACCAGTGGGAGGCTATTGGTAGCAGCAGGCGGTCTTGTAAATACCCAGGTCCTATGCCATGGAGCGCTCTAAAGGTGGTAACCAATACCTTGAATTGCACCCGGAGGACCACTGGGAGCCAGTGCAGTTCGCGCAGGAGAGGTGTTACATGGGAGCGCCATGATGCTCCTATAACCACCCGCGTGGGCGCATTCTGGACCAGTTGGAGCCTCCGGGTGCTCTTCAAGGGGAGCCCCATGTAGAGAGCATTACAATAATCCAGGCGGGCCTTATGTAGATGTATTAGGAGCTGTGGGGGCGCAGTGGTTAGAATAATTAGAATGCAGTACCGCAGGCTACTTCTGGCTGGCTGCCTGCAATTTGGCAGTTCAGATCTCACCAGGCTCAAGGTTGATTCAGCCTTTCATCCTTCCAAGGTCGGTCAAATGGGGAGCCAGATTGTTGGGGGGCAATATGCTGACTCTGTAAACTGCTTAGAGAGGGCTGTAAAGTACCGTGAAGTGGCATCTAAGTCTAAATTATATTGCTATTGCTATTAATATCAGTCCATGAAAATAAAGTCCACTAACATCAATGAAAAAAAATCCAGTATGGCTTAGTTTAGGCCTAACACTCAAAAAACCTTTTGTGTTATAGTTTTAACCTACCACATTTTTAAAAAATGTAGATGAACCCTCTCATAAACACTGTGCCCCTAACATTAAAGTAGAATCAGTTTAAAAAAAAACTGAAACTGGTTGATTGGATTTTAAAGTTTTGTTGTAATCCTTTGGTTTGTAATAAAAAAAAAGTCTGGTTTGATTTTTAAAAAAATTCTTTTATTGACCAAAACAAATTAACATATTAATTTGAGTAGATTCATTGAGTTGGCATATTAGATAACCGAATCTTTATCAAACTAATACAACAGTTTGCACCATATTATTTATGATCCATTATCCACAAAAATAGAAGGGAAGCATAGTCACCAAATATATGTGCAAACAAATGGTGATTCATTAAGACCTATGTACACAACTGATGTCTAATTTGGAGATTCAATAGTGCAGACATTTCTTTTTCAAGCCATTCCATTCATTTATCGACAATATACATTATAGAATTGCATACCTTAACTCGGGAGCCTAACAACCAGGCAATGGTGTGCTATCTGGAAAAGTACTATACTCTTGAAGTTATTTTCTGTCAATTGGTTGTCAAGCTCCAAAATTAGTTTGATTGTATGGTATCATAGTTATTGTGGGTGATAGTTGGATATATAAGTCAGTATTTCTGGATACTTTCTATACATATGTTTTTGAGATGGAAGCCCTTTTCTTCAGGCCCAGATGTGTTACATAAAACTAATAATATATTATATACCATTAATATATTCAGTTATGAGAGAGAGAGAAGACAGATAATTTAGGCATTTACTAAAGTGTTATGTCCTTATAAGGACATCCGGCCGGGGATTGGTTAATCCTCCGGGCGGGAAAGTTAAACCGCTGTCATTGGACGGCTGGTCTGCCGGAGCGCTATAAAAAGGGCTCCGGCAGCACAGCCGTTCGTCTGTTCTGACTTAGTTTAGAGCTGAATAAAACTTGTTGAACAGACCCCGCTGGTCTTGTCTTCTTTCCTGCGCCTGATCTAACATAAAGCATCCTATTTTTTTTAATATAAAGAGCTAAACTTTATAATTTAAAAGACAAATTCAGTTTTTAGAAATTATTGAAAACAACAATATATAATAAGCAAGTAGAAATTAATGCTTTGTTCTTGTAATTGTACTGTCATTGCTTGCTATGACATATACTACTAAAGTTAGGTAGATGAATGTTTTTTGGCTCTGTGATTGTAAACAGTGACAAAACACACATTTGTTTATTTAAGCAGCAATTCCTTTCATAGCACTAACATACCACTCAGAGTTGCTGAGAACAATATACATAAAACAAAGTGCCAAATTAGTCTGTAAGTGCTAAAGCACCCCTATTCTTGCCTTTATCAACTTGGTTCCCACCATATTAGGACACAGAAAAAGGTTTCTCTGGGCATGGCAGGATTGCCCTGGAGCACTAAAGATAATTGAAACCATTTCAAATATACCTGGAAACAAAGCATTTATCACTGCAATGCATACAATATGATCCTACAAGTAAATTGAACCACTGTTCTTGGAGCTGCATTTAGAACCAATTTCTGTTTCTAAACACCCTAATGCAGTATTTCTCAACCTCAGTAACTTTAGGGTGTGTGTAGACTTCAACTCCTAGAATCACCCAGCATGCATGCTTGCCAGGGAATTCTGGGAGTTGAAGTCCACACATTTTGAAGTTGCTGAGGTTGAGAAACATTGCTCTAAAAAGTATAACAGAATAACAGAATAACAGAGTTGGAAGGGACCTTGGAGGTGTTCTAGTCCAACCTCTTGCTCAGGCAAGAGTAAACCAGGGGTGAAATGTAAAATGTGTTACTACTGATTCTGTGGGCGTGGCTTGGTGGTGGTGGGGTAATGTGACTGGGTGGGCGTGGCCAACTTTTTTTAAAAAAACTTTTCAAAGCATTTTTTCTAATGCTTTGAAAAGCCTCTGCCGATCAGGCAACTCAGCTGGGATCGT
>WNWU01000043.1:5999376-6009756 GCA_012654045.1 Ptyas mucosa | reverse complement strand
AGAAAGAAAGAAAGAAAGAAAGAAAGAAAGAAAGAAAGAAAGAAAGACAACACCACCCAAGTGTTTGGAATGGAAGGGATAAGCAAGCAGCAAGATAGTGGCGTGTGGTTTTTTGCTTATTTTAAGACTTATTGTTAAGACTTTTTAATCCCTTTGCTTCTTCGATGTGCAAATATAATGAGAAAAAAAAATACATCCTGCCTCTCTGCAGATGCCAAAGAATGTATACAAGTCTTATTTTTTAAAAATACTGACTACAGTTAGCAGAGACTATAGTTATAGCTTGGAAAGTCAATGTGGCTTATTAGACTCTCTCTTATAATGAGATCCATATTGTTTATGACTAGCTTCTGATCGTACCCATCAATCACATGGCTCCCAAGCACCGGCTGCATTGCTTTTATTGTCTGTCTGTCTGTCTGTCTGTCTGTCTGTCTGACTATCTATCTATCTATCTATCTATCTATCTATCTATCTATCTATCTATCTGGTACCCATCTTGCGATTCAGTAGCATTAGGAAGAAATCTCAGAATCAAGTGTGCCTTGTGTAGGAAAGAGCTTCCTATGAAACTCCCATATTGCAAAGCATCAGAAAAAGAACAGAAATTACAGATTTACTCCAGCACTAATACTGACTACTGTATGAGGATTATGAGCAACAATGACACCAAATGAATTAATTTACTTTAAAAGGGGGAGGGGGTCTATTTGAGAACAACTGGGCTGAGGGGGGGGGGGACAGAGAGATAATTATTTACAAACTTTTGCTCTATTAGAATTAATTTACAAAATGTTTTTTGGGGTGTGGCTGGCGCTATTTCATAAAGGCAAATGTGTCGTGGTAAATCAGACAGAGATATTTATTTATGTTTGTCCTCAAAAGCCAGTGTTCTGAAGTCTCTCAGATGATACTATATTTCACATTTCTGAACTGCCCATCTCCCTTCAAAAGTCATCAAGACACCTTAATTATAATATAATGATTGCTGCTTATATTTAAATTCTGAGACCTTTAATTATCAAATCCTGCCCAGATTAAAAAGACCTGGTCAACAGTGCTGCGGTGCTAAAGGAAATGGAGCAAAATAGCTCCTGCTTCTTGCTGTAGCTGCTCAAATAGCAAGAGCCATTAATGGGTGGCAGTCATACTTTAAAGTACAGTAATTGAAATGGACTTCTGATCTGTGATGCTCTCTGCTTCGTGAACACAAAGGGCAATTTCATTTACTCGGCTGCTGTCTCCCACAATACATTCCAATTTAGTGTCTATGAGATGTGCCGGACGAACTCCATAATCATTCAAGCAGTCAGTTTGATAAGCTTGCAATTTAACCGATCAGTTTGGATAAGGGACTCTAATCCCCCAAGTAAATAAACACCAGAGAGAAGCCAGGAATGGATGTGTGGGAGAGACACGCCACGCCCCCCCCAAATCTTTCTCACCATAATACTGACATCATGCATGTTATGGGTCTGTAGACACGTAAACCATGGTTTGGTGATTGGTTGGCCTCAAATAATGAAGAGAGATATTTCCAGTATTCTGAGGGATAATAGATAAAAGTATGTTGCTCACCTCGGGGACATATTACCTCAGCATTATTTTTACATTTGAATTATATTCCACTCTAAAATCCTTACAATTGCTTTGAAATAGCAATAGCACTTAGACTTATATACCACTTCACAGTGTTTTACAGCCCTCTCTAAGCAGTTTACAGAGTGGGCATATTGCCCCCAACAATCTGGGTCCTCATTTTACCAACTCAGAAGGATGGAGGGCTAAGTCAATCTTGAGCCTGGTGAGATTCGAACTGCCAAATTGCAGGCAGCCAGCAGCCAGCAGAACTGCGCCACCATGGCTCTTAGCTGAATATTTATATTGTATGAAATAAATATACAATATGCAATATATCCATTTATATTGTGTTAAATACAGAATCATGAGTGAGAGGACTATTGCACAGGTGCAAGATTTCGATTTATAGGTTGCTTGTGTTTCATATAATCTCTAAACCATTTGGATTAAGAAATGGTTAACAGAGAGTTTAGTTTAAAGCAATTTTGTTGTCGCAGAGTTCTGAACCACTGTCCATATAATGCAGCTCATTTGAATCTTAATGCAGCTAGCATGATTCATATTCTGTTAAATTATGTGGTATTGGATAATTAAGGGTGAAAGCTACAAATGATTATGACAGAATATTTCTCTAGGCCTTCTAAAAATAAATTACAGTTGTGAAAGTACACTTATGTTTTTATTTATGCCTGTCATAGCAACTGATTCAGAAGCAAGAGACTTTCTTAAACCTTCATACTAGCAAGATTAAAATTTAGACAAACAGATGGTCATCATCACAATAATCATTTTTAAAACATATCATTCATCCTAGAATAGGTCGTGAATTAGTTTGCATCAGATGGGAAAAAAAAACTTCTTTTGAAGTGATGCCCCTTGAACACTTTTATATGAGTTTATCTACTCATAAATTTTTGCAGAATATTTCAATAATTAGTACTGCATCTACTATTTAGAACAGTCCCAACCTGAGCACTTCTGAGTTATCATGGTGGATTTTAATCTGGATGCATCTCCTGTGAATCTGTCATGAGAGTTAAGTCACCCACTAATGTTTCTTGCCATTATGAGTTTAATAACTTCCTAGAATGTCAGAATTCTATATTAGTCTGTCATTAGATTCTCATCACTGAGGATTTATTATACATGTCATAACATCAAGAAAATATTTATGGAGCAACTATTACATTGATCTTAGAATACTCTGGGCTCAAATAATTTCTCTGCCCTCCCACTATCAAGCATAACAAAAGCTAAGCATTAAAGTTGAGTGTAACTTTTGTTGTCTTAAAATGAGGAGAAATTTATTATCAGCCATGAATCCAAGAGCCTGTTTTGCATTCCACCCTACAAAGGCATTATGTGAATATGCCAAAAAGTGCTATTTTATTTCTGCTCCACAGTGCCTTTTTTTCCATGGAGGATTTTTAGAGTTTGTTAACTCTAATCCTACCTTGAGTGAATTAATAATCACCCCAGAAAATGAAATTGGAAAATTGGGACCTCGTCCACATTTTACTTTTACTCACATGGAGGGGAAAAAAGAACTTGTATGTAGACTAAGGTGACCAGACGTCCTGCTTTTGGTGGGATAGTCCTGATTTTCAACAATTTGTCCCACCTCCCATGGCATTTTTAAAAAGTTCCGATTTTTGGAAAGAATGCAGGACAAGCTAGGGAACGGCGGGAGAACGGGGTTTGCTTACCCAGCCCACTCCCAATCTATTGCTGCCTCCTGAGTCCCAGCTGATGGCTAGAGGGAAAAAAACTGTTTAAATTCTTGTCGGGGGGCTTCAAAGGGCCGCCCTACAGCTGATCAGTGTTAAAAGAAAACAAATGAGTAGACCCGTGTCTGCAAAAATAGAAAAAACAGCCCCTTTCAGCTTCAGTATAGGTTAATTACAAGTTGATTTGAACAGCCTCCCGACTCTCAGCTGATTTGCTCTCAGCTGTTTTGGGCAGGGATCTTTTGCTAGCTGCAAAGAGTGCTGCTGGGGCACATTTTTTTTTCTCCTTGTGCAATTCAAGCTGAAACCGAAACCGAAACTAAAGCAGGTTGTTGGCTTTGCTGTTTACTTGCAACATTGGAAAGGCAGATTTCTTTTCTTTTTCCTCATCAAAAAAGGTAGGTGCAAACAATGGGAAATTTATGGCAAATGGCAAAAGAGGAGAGTTCAAGATTTTAAAACACAAAAGAAAAAAAGCTCTATTTAACTAGGGAATTGTAATAATTGAGATACTATTAATTGTATATTGTGTAGAAAGCAGAAATGGTTAAGTTGTGGTTTGGAAGAATATATGGGGGAAATTATTTGGTTTATTATTATTGGTAAATATAATTAATTGATTTGTAAGAAATTGGATTGCATGGAAATAATTGGAATATTCATGTTCATATTGATTAATATACAAAAAAGAGAGTTATATAACTAATTGATTTATATTAAAATGTTGAATTTGTATTAAACAACTGTAATATTACATAATTAACCAATGTGAGGATGGATATAAAAATAGATGACAATGGGAAAGGGTATAATATAGAAGTGAAAAAATGAATTTGATTAAGATTAGAGATGAGGATGAAGGGTAATATTGGTTTTTTTAAAAAAATAGATGAGAAATAAATATGGCAAAAAGGAAATATAGAAATTGTAAATTTAAGTGAAATGATTAAACACTGTTTAAATTTGTGAACCGGCCAAATACTCTGTTCAAAGAAAATACATTGTATGTTTGTATGTGTGTTTCTAATTATTGCTATTTATTCATATTTGTTCTCTTTTATTCTTTAAAGTTTAACAATTCATTCTTTATCTTAATATCTTTATATTTGTTTGGGGTTGGTTTTCTTCCCTTTCATCTTTTTTATTGTACAGCAATCTTTCTCCTCAAACCTACCACCTCTCTCTTTTCTTTCCTTCTTACTTTCTCTTCCCCCCCTCTTCTTCTCCTCCCTACTTCCTTTTCCTTTCTCCTTCTCCTCCTCTCTTCCTCCCTCTCTTACCCTCACTCCTACTCTAATTTCCCTTCCCTTCCTTCATCCCTCTCTATTACTGTATCCTTTTATGCACATGGACTACTGAGAGGGCTGAAAAAGTTATTTTTGCAGTCCTCGAACTTATGACTGTCCTCACATTTTACGTTTTTACCCTATCTTGTCACCATGGTGAAGAGAAGCAGTTATGAAATGAGTGACATGGTTGTTAAGAATGCTGTATGGGCATAAATGTGAGGATGGTCATAAGTGTGAGGACCAGTCAAAAGTGCGAGGACCAGTCAAAAGTGCGAGGACCTGTCAGAAATGACTTTTTTCAGCCCTCTGAGTAGTCCCTATAGAATAAAATAATACTATACATATTTTATTTATTTATTATATTTGTAAATTGTACTTATGTTGAAATTTAAAAAAATATATTACAATACTATTTTTGCATTCTATGAAAATTTTTGTTGATCCATATAGACCAAATTTTTAATCAAGCCCCCCCCTTCCCCCCCCCCCCCCCGCGATCAATGGTGTCCCTCTTTACCAATGTTAAAATCTGGTCACCTTAATGTAGACCGAACAAACTGCAAGGGATCTGCACATTTGCAGGTCCACAATTTTCAAGCAGATTTTGTTTGTTGGTGACAGTAGGAATGGGGATTGAAGAAAGCTGGTAAGGACTAGTAAAATAATAAAATCAAACATGATGTGATAAAACTAGACAAAGAGTCTTTTTTTCTTATAACAGCAAAAGCAGTATTGCTGATGGCTTATATAGATAAAATAATGGAATTCATTATCATTTAGACCAATGTAAATGTATTTAAAAGGAGTTTAAATAAGCTTATAAAGAAAAAGTCTAAAGGACTATTGTGGTAGCAGATGAATAACTGATGAATTGGAAGGTGTTATTGATATAGTTCCTGATTTTTGGCTTTTCCGAGGATCTGGTTCGCCACTGTAAGAAACAGAGTCCTGACTTAGATAGGATAAATTCAGAATCTTGTTTTTATAGTCTTAGTGCATTTCATTATTTCATTTGCAGGCATTAAAAAGTGCATCCCCACTAGCTCTATATAGCAGCCAGCTTCTCTGTTGTAGCCTCAAAATCAAAACTTCAAAATCAGGCCTTGTTGACTAAAAGATATCCCCCCCCCCCCAAAAAAAACACCCAAAGTGTAACTTCTAACCTTTTGCCCTGGTGGTCATCTGAAGTTTTGTAGTACAAAACTGGCAGTCTAACTCATTTTCTAACAGTCTTTGAAGCCCATACCATTTTGCGTTGGCTTGCCAAGTGTGCAAAGTCAAGTGTGAACCTGAAACCAACGTAACCTGTACACATGCTATCATCCATAATTTTAAGTTGAGTGCTGCGGTCAGATGTTATATAACAGTTGCCCTGGACTTCACAGTAATCAAATCCAATAGTGAATGCTTTTCCCTTCCCTTTCTTGCTATCTTTATACAAACATGACTTTTAGGAACACAGACGGGTTGATTTTTGTACTTTGTTCTCTGTAAAGTAACTAATTTGAAGACTATGATTCGATATATAATTATATGAGAGAAAAACCATTCTCAGTGATTTATTTCTGAAGAGTCACATATGCACAGTGAAATATGCTTTTTCTAATCAATGTTTGTAATTTCCCAATTGCTTCTTTCATGGGTTGCTTAATTAACAGTTGCCCAAAGTATGTCACTTTAGTGAACTACTTTCTGCTGGTTATTTATCTTCTTGGGCTCTTCTTACATTATTAATATATTATTACATAACATTATGATATTATTATTCTCTTTTATTCATTAAACATGAAACTCAGTCAACTGAACATTTAAAAATGTATCATAAATACCACTGACTAAAATAAATGGTGCTAATGGTTGATACAGGCCAGTGTCCTAGGTATCAACCAAGTATGTTCTTAAAATATACTTTTTAATTTATTTTTATTATTATTGTTGTTGTTGTTATGCCACCTTTTTAAGAGAAGGAACAACTCCAGTGAGGTATAGCATTCATACAAACTAAACGTTGCAGTTAATTTTGGATTTCTGAGTCTATTAGAAATGGCAGTATAATGAACTAGCTAATATGTTCCCCTTGATAATATTTCTAAGGCAATTTTAATAATGCAATATGTCAATGCAAAACATTTTTTTTTAAATCCCTTGCTCACTGCTTTCAAGTTTCTGGCTTTGTATAGGGCTGTGCGTACTTCACAAATGATTCAAAAACATATGAGCATAGCATGTCTGCTTTTATTTGTCTACTTTGTGTTCCTGCAAAAGAAAAACTGCTGCTGTTTTAAGGATTGCATTAGAGACACACTGCCTTAAAGAGCTGACTCACTAAAGCAGCAGTATCTTTCTAAAGCTCGTATGGGAGCTGTCAAAAGGGTAAGTGTACTTAAATGAATTTAATAAAGCAGAATGAAAGCACTTGGAACCAAGCTCATGAATTGTCCAGAGCAGTTTGTTATTTTGATAGGTCTTCCAGTATTTCCATAAAATACTATTATGCTTAATTATGTAGAGACAATGACTCGTTTTGATTAATAAGATTTAGATCTCTGTTTGCAGAAAGATTTACAAGACAACCACCCGTCCTGTTGCACTGTAGGGCACTGAATGCTGGGCAGCAACAACAGGGACCGAAAACTATCTCCATATCATGGAAATGCAAATGCTCCATTGGATATTGGACATCTCCCTTCTTGACCATATCACAAATAACACAATTCGACAACATTTTGGTGTGGCACCAATTATAGAGAAGATGAGAGAAGGCCGGCTCCGCTGATATGGACGTGTTCTGAGAGAAGCACCTTCCATTGTTGGAGAACATCAAGGCTTTACAATGGAAAAAAACTGTGAATCAATAACTACCTCTATGAGCAGCTGTTTTCTGAGTCTGACCGGTGCTGTTCAGGTAGCATCAGAGAAGGCATCAGGCAATGTAAAAGGTTAATGATTACACTGCAATCAGCTGAATTTAATGTCAAGAAGGAATTGCTAAACAGGATGTTAATTGGATAACATGTGAACTTCAATTAGGAATATTTACAATCTGTGCAATGGAATTAGTTTGACATGTAGCTAAACATTAACTTGTTCACCCAGCTCTCCTGCCCATTTGTTAGGTAGAAAGAATATTGCTGTGAAACACCTAAACAATGATGGTTTCTGATGCCACTGAAAGCTCAGGAAACATTCATGCAAACGTTCCATTGTAGCAGCTCAACTGAGTCCAAGTTTTATAACATTTAAAAACCATCTTATTCAAGATTTCTGAATTTTAGGATCTTGTTCTAATTTGCCAAGCGTGCTATTTATAGTACCATAGGTAGTACCGAAATATATATTCAGATTTCTGGGAGATCTTCTAGAGGGGATATGGAAATTGGCTACAGGAAAAAGGGAAGGGTGAAAATTCACTTACTGAAATGGTAGAGGGCAGGGATGTCAAACTCAGGTCATTACGGTGGGGTCACCTGGCGTCACAGGACTTTTTTTCCTTCACTAAACTGGGCATGGGAGTGGCTAGTGCGTGATGCATTTGGCCCATGGTATAGGGTGTTCTGCTTGAGCAGCGGGCTGGACTAGAAGATCTCCAAGGTTCCTTCCAGCTCTATTTTGATTGACTGATTGATTGATTGACTGGTTGGTTGGTTGGTTGACTGGTTGGTTGGTTGGTTGGTTGATTGGTTGATTGGTTGATTGGTTGGTTGGTTGGTTGGTTGGTTGGTTGGTTGGTTGATTGATTGATTGATTGATTGATTGAAATCACTCCTCAGAAATGACTATCTATCTGCTAAAAGCAATGTGGGCTTTTATTCTTAATGATTTTCCAATACATTTTCTGACAGGAATAGTATCATGGAAGCTATGTCAATTATACTGATTCCTGACTGTACCTTTGATGCTTTATGATGGAATTTGAAACAGGTATGAACTGCTCCTCATTCTTAATTACCAAGAAAATTACCTGTATAAGTTTGGAATATTCATATAATTCTTTGTTAGAATCTTCTTGGTTTCATATAATTAAGAGTTAGATTCCCAGAAAAACAAAAAGGCCAGTTAATAATTGGAATATGTAGGCAGTGTAAAGAGTATCTCACTGTTCAGCCTTTTTCATCCAGCAAGGCCTACTTGCAACTCTTATAACCTTTAGCTAGTATTTCCTGTAGCTACCTTGCTTGCCCCATTCTTCAACCAGGAATAAAGAAACAATGCCAAAATAGAATTAATTGAAAAACATAATGATAGTTTAAAGCCAATAGTTAACAGATGTAACAAACAAACTAAAGCAAATTCCTTTAGCGGCTACGGTATTTCATCTCAGGCAGGAGGAGTTTTGTTGGTCATAAATTTAGACATATATAAACGATGGTGGACTTCCATAGGACTTCAGTTTGCAAGTCAACTATCGGTGGAAGCTATTTATCCAAGGCCTCTGAAGCTTGCCTTGCCAGATATTCCTGATAAAGCTAGGTAGGTATGATCTTCGAAAGAGTCAGGTGAGCCTTACAGAAGACTTAGCTGCTTTACCAATTCAAAGGTAAAGGTATTTTATTAGTTCTCTCCAAAATTGTGCAATTTTGTGAAAATCATTTTTTGAATGCTATGTGCAGTCCTACTTAACACCTCTGGCTGCTTGGCTGATATCACGTTAGTTTCTAGCTTAAAACACTTTTGGAAATATTATTTTTTTCAGAATATTTTATTTTATATACTCTCCTCTTTAAATGTCATTTTGTGGAATATTACTTAATTTCAGCAACTCCTAGGCAGCAAATAGCAGTGAAGTTAGAAGGTAATATTGTACTACTTCTATAGTAATTATCCCAGTAGATGGCAGCACCTAACTTACCTTGTCAAAGCTAAGCAGGTTCAGATCTGATTATTATTTTGATGGGAGACTACCAGACAACACCAGACCATAAACTAGCCTGGAAAATGATGAACCTCCTAGAGCAGGGATATCAAACATAAGGCCTGCGGGATGGATCCGGCCTGTGATTTGAGTGGATCCGGCCCATAGAGCTGTCCTATAAAAAATGTAAGGGGCCAGCCCATGTCGCTTCGGCCCAATGTACCCAATGCGAAGAGGAAACATTGGGCCAGCGTGGCTTCGGCCTGGTCTACCCAGTGCAAAGAGGAAACATGCCAGCAGTTTGGGGAGTGGCGCCAAGCTGGTCATGCCCACCCAGTTGGCCACACACACCCAGTAAGCCACACACACACACACACACACACACACACACCTGAGGTCAACCATAGCTCTGATGCAGCCCTTAATGAAATTGATTTTGACACCCCTATCCAGACGCAACACCAAACCAGATCCATAATGTTCTCAAGAACCAACGTTATCTTCTTCAAGAAGTCACAAATAGTTGAGTTTGGCTTAAAAAGTGGTTTTACTTTTTATATATAGCAATAATAACTCACATGATTATCTCTATAAATGCTAGAAACCCAACCAGTGATTAGCATGAAGCCTTCTATTTAGGGAAGGACTTGAACTAAGCTCTTCCTAAATAACCTTTCCAAATAGAAATAATTAGAATGTGGATTCATATTAGCCCTATTAATATTATAGGAACCTGAAAATAATCAAGAGAACTGAGGGAGGCAACTATCATGTAGTATTTTAATTTAATGAAAACATTTTTCTCTTAAAGAAGCTATTCCTGCCAAACCTAATTGAAAATGCATGGTGGAGGGAGAGTCTGTAAATTAAATCATAATATCATCCAGTCCTGCTATTGTAATGGAAAGATGATTTGGATTTTACTACTTTT
>WNWU01000043.1:5915930-5992501 GCA_012654045.1 Ptyas mucosa | reverse complement strand
GTGCAGTTACTCTGCTGGTTGGTAAAACAACATCAATATCCTTAACAGTTAGGGACATCTTTCTATGCTGAATTTATTTTTTGAAATGGCAAGAAAATATATTTATTCGCTATATGCCTCTTGTCTCACAAAGCCTAACCCTACATATAAAATGATGCATAACTTTTTATCGAATAACCAGTTAAACAGCAATAGTGGTTTAGATGTTCAGAGCTGAAAAAAAGTTCTATCGCATGAACTTGTCACTGGATGGTTTTATTTTGCCAATCAGTTTTTAAAAAGGAGAAGATACTATTCAACTATAGTAAACAAAGACATGACAAAGGAGCAACAATGGTACATTGAAATATCTGCAATAAATATCACCTGCCTGCAAGCAAGAACTGGTGAGATCATAAAATAGACAATGAAACAGAAAAGGAAGAAATTGAAATGTTCTGGGACTTTTATAATTCAAGCAGACAAGCATCTGCCACATAACGCACTAGACTTAACGGGTAATGATAAGGAAGACAAAAAAAAAGTCTGGCTAGTGAATGCTGGAATATCTGAAGGCAGCAGAATAGAAGCGAAAGAAAATCAGAAAGTACACACAAATATGTTATTTTACAAGTAAGATAATAGTGGCACCTGCAAAGGAGGAAATTGATATTGTGTATGTTACATCATTGTGCAAAAGATACAAATTATGGATTTGTATATTATTTGCTTCATAAAATGACAAACTGTGTCATTTCCTTCAGTGTTTTGATAAATTTAAGATATGTGTACCTCAATTCCCCAGACAAGACTTATGGGTATTATATATAGCCCAGTGACTCCAAAATCTACTACTTCCCCAATAGTTCAAACAATGAATCATCTTTTTCTGAACCTGAAATCATACATGCTATAAACAAAGATACTGTGATTTCTTAATTAAGTATGAATCATATAAAATAAAATCTCTTCCTGAGTGCTTTGATATTAATAGTATGAAAGCGGTTTCCTTATAACTTAGAAAAAACTCCGAAAATAGTAAGATGTGATTATAGTATCTTCACAATATTCAAGGAACATCAAACTCTGCCTATTTTTCTAAAACTGCAGGTGGAATAAGTCATAACAAGTCAAAGTAAAAAATTTCTGGTAATGAACAGTGATCAAGTTATCCAAATAAGTGGTAGCTGTTTTTCTTTCAAGGGCTTGAGGAGGTGAATATGACATTTAGCCACTGCAGAAATATTTGGATAGACAATACCTGTTGTATTCTGTTTTCCTCGATCTTCAACATTACTATAGTTGAATTTCTGTATATTGTATACTGTATTCTGTATACCTGTATACTGCACGAGTCAAAAAGAGGGTTGTGAAAATATCTCCGGCCCCTCACATCCTGAACATAAATTGTTTCAACTTCTACCCACAAAACGACACTATAGGACACTTCACACCAGAACAACTAGACACAAGGACAGGTTTTTCCCCAATGCCATCACTCTACTAAACAACTAATTTCCACAACACTGTCAAACTATTTACTAAGACTGTATTACTATTATTCTTCTCATCCTTCCTATTACCCATCTCCTTCTACTTATAACTATAACCTTGTTGCTTATATCTTTACAATTTATATTGCTTTATTTAGTTTCCTAGTATGATTTGATTACTTATTTAGTCATTGCTTATGGCTATCACTAAGTGTTGTATCTTATGATTCTTGATGAATGTATTTTTATATACACTGAGAGCTTATTCCTTGTGTATCCAATTCCTTATGTATCCAATCACACTTGGCCAATAAAGAATTCTATTCTATTCTGTTCTGTTCTGTTCTGTTCTGTTCTGTTCTGTTCTGTTCTGTTCTGTTCTGCTCTGCTCTGCTCTGCTCTGCTCTGCTCTGCTCTGCTCTATTCTAATTTCTGTAGTTCCTTGAGCTATAAACCAGTTCTGTTTGATTTGAACCAAGAACATATAACAAAGGGTTTTCAGATGACCCTGAAAATGTAAAACAATCACAAATAAATCCCTTTCACCTTAAGCAATGTATTATTAAATTAAGAACTAAAGACTATATTTTGAATTTAAGGCATAACATTCTTCCTTAGAAATAACTGATGGTTTACTGCATGTGCTATTAAGTTAGAATACACTCTTAGTGAAAACACAGATTTTTTCAAGGTGATCTCTGCGCTGCTTTGTTCTTCGGCTATTCAAATGGTACAGTCATTACCTCTATTATGAAGAATATCTACTTTGGGTCTGGACAATTTAACACACACACACATAAACACACACATATATCCTGCAGAACTCCAGATTAAATACTCTGTTCCATGACTAAAATTCTTAACACCAAAAAAGGGTGGTAAGTATTTGTGAGGATATATAGCAATTTAGTTGTTTTTAATTTTTTTAATCACTGGTATAAATACAGATCACTATAAATGGAGGGTGGGGAATCAGGTAATTGCTACTTGACTCTGGTTTGTTTTCTGTGCTCTGTATTTGGCATATTCTTCCTTTGAATCAGATGCTGAAATTATTAACCTGAATATCTTAAACCACCTATTTGTCTTATACATTTGCTGTCTACAGTAGTGTTTCTAAACGTTGGCAATTTTAAGACGTGTGGACTTCAACTCCCAGAATTCTCCAGCCAAGCTGTACCTTGGTATTTTGACAGTTAATAGCAAGGTATTGCCTCTAACAGTTGGTTACCCAAAATCTTACCGCTCCTTGTAAAGCAACTAATACAATGCTACACTATCACCAAACAGTAACAATGGGACAGTCCTATATGTATGCCAACTTTGAAGGTAAGTAGGTGCACATTTCCAAACTGTCTATATACCAGTTAAATAAAGTAACAGCAAATAGAAAAGCTGTCTTACTTCTGTTTAATACAAACTTATAAGGGGTATTTCTACTCCAAAATGCATCTGAATATAGTACTTGGCACCCCACCTAAACATTGTCCCAAATGTGATTTGGGAGAGGCAACTAGACTTTCATTGTTTTTCATTGTTTTCCCTTGAAGACATTTTACTTTTCATCTAAGAAGCTTCTTCAGTTTTGGAGAAGAAACCGGATGAGAAGCCAAACATATTCAAGGAAAATCAAAGAAAGTCCAATTGCCTCTTGAAAAAAGCACCTTTGGGACAACCGTGACTCGGATGACTGAAAATTTCCATAGACATCCATCTAAATTTTGCATTATAGAAATAATAGGTGTAGTCCTTTATAAAAAGGGACATGAACAGTCAGTGAAACTAATTCCTTGTGCTAAGCTATGAATTTAAGATTTATTTATTTTGATGGGGAAACAAGAACTCTTAACTAATAAAAGCAATGCATGGGAAAGGATTATTTTGAAAGTCATCTCTTTGCCTTTCAATATTATTCAAATTAGTTGACAGCAGAGACCGCTAGATGTAACTGAGTTGCCTTTGAGAGATGGGCATGCATAGTCAATTAAGTAGGAGATTCTCCACTTGGGATAGTACTTTTTATTCCTTAATACCTAGGAGGAGATATTTGCCAAGAATATGGTATCTGATTTATGGATTGAAATCTTCTTTAAGTGGGTATTCACCAGTGGCCAGGCCTGCAGGCATATGAAGTAGCTGATTCAGATGGTGGACTGAAAAGGGCAAAAAGTTAGGACAAACCCCTTTCTGCTGTTTTCTTGGTGCACGATCAGAAGTGGACTCTACCTATGATCAATATTAATATATGAACAGTGAGGTATCTGGGTATCATTCATTTAAATACAAGTAGTAATGATAGTATTAATATTATTTGTTATTTAGATCATACTTATATAATTATAATGTTATTATATGTATTTTTCATAAAGTATAGGCCTTCGTTATTTAGTTGTTCAACATTTTAGTCCCCAATTCCAATGATAATAACAATATCATTAAAATATACATAGTGTCACCATCTTTCAACATTTAATCCTTATATCTAGTTGTTACTTTTAGTATATTATATTAAAATATGCATAATAATATTCCCTCTATTTCTTCTTTCTACCTCTGTTCTAGCTCCTAATAAAGCCAATAACATTTCCTCTATCCATCATCTCTTGCCCATTTTAATATTTCAATTCTTATTCTTTTTTAACTTGCCTCCCAAATTCCTCCCTTGGGTCTTCATCTCTATCTACCTCTTTCCTGCTTAATTTAGGTATTTCTTCCCTCTCTACTATCATTTGCTGCCAAGCCTCCAGAGGATCTGTCCAAATCTCTATTCAAAAATATCGTTCTGTTTATCCAGTATCATTTTTTGGTCTTTTAGCATGTATTTTCCCTGAATTGCTTCATAAGTTTTTATTGCCTTCTCTTTCTTATTTTCTTCTTTTATTTGTTGCTTTGTCCATTCTATCTTTTCTCCTGGTCTCTCTATTATCTCCTCCATTTCCTGGGCTTTATTATTATTATTATTCATTATTCCTTTGGAGAAATTTCTAGCTTCCCATTTATGTTATTCATTAAATTCATTATCTCCCTGTGATTCCTTATCATGTTTTCATAAATGCTTTGAATCATCGACCATTTCTTTTTGAAACCCACTTATTTCCCCCTGCTGAAACATCTTGTCTTCTTTTAATGTCCAAGTATAGCTCAGTAGTCTGTCAGTGGTCTATCACTGAGAGTCTCAATTATCTTTGATCTCAGAAAGTTGATCTGAAAACCATTTACTCAGTCCAGATGTTGCTCCTCAGGGAATACAATAATATAGTCCTTTATGTCCCAAAGTTAGTAATTTAGCTCTTTTTAGGTAATTCAGGAAGATTTCCAAACATCTCCTTAAATCCACACTATAAGTTCAATCATAACTCCATTTTCATCATTAGTACTCCAGTAGTCTTGGAACAGATAAGTATAGCGTAATAGATAGCACAGCAGTCCTCCAGATGTTATTTCCACTTTCTCCTCTGTCTTATCAGTATTTTCCCCAGAATTGTAGAAGTATACTATTTCAGTCACCAGTAGATGGCGCCTTCAGCTTAACTTCAACATTGCACAAATTCTAACAGGTTCCATTTGTATTTATTCAAACAGATAATCAAACTTTTGACAGGTAATTCCAGCATTTTAAAATGCCTTATTGCCAATAAAAATTAGAGGTCCAATTTTTCTATGTCTTTAAAGGTTTTGCGCTCTCTTCTTGAAATATTTTCTTTCAGGTCTATAATTTTTCTCTCTGTAATTGTTCGCCACTTAAACAAACTTTCCAAAGAGTCTCTTTTCCAGAGTTAATTTTCTTTGGCAAGGGTTTTAGATAGAAAAAAAGTCACCTCACCCAGTTCCAGTCACTGTTCATCCATACCGGTCCAGCACATTCTTTGTATCTTTGGCTGCCCCAGCTTCATGGCAGCCATAAATTAATTGTTGGTTGAGAAGAAATTAGCCCTGGGTCAAGCAGAACTGCCGCTCTCCATGACCTGCAGAGCACCCCTCCACTCTTTGTCACCCCTACAGGATGACTTTAGCCCCTTATGGGGCTGTCCAACGAAGGCATTCAATGTGATTTCATGGAGCCCTGATCTTCACATCTGACAGTGCTGCAATGTCAACCAGAAGTCCATCTTCGTCAGCTTTGAACTCCCACAGAACTCTCAGATTCTGCTACTGAAATTCAGGAGCAAAATTTGGGGCCATGCATCATTTGCATTTAAAGCTCTTCATACCTTCAGATACTGTCCCTTTGGCTCAGTGGTGAAATTCAATTTTTTTTACTACTGGTTCTGTGGGCATGGTTTGATGGGCATGGTGTGGCTTGGTGGGTGTGGCAGGAGAAGGATACTGCAAAATCTCCATTCCCTCCCCACTCTGGGACCAGCCAGAAGTGGTATTTGCCGGTTCTCCAAACTACTCAAAATTTCTGCTACCAGTTCTCCAGAACCTGTCAGAACCTGCTGAATAGCACCGTTGCTATGGCTCCTAGAAGATGCATTTTTAAATTAAAAAATAAGTGTGAACTTGCACTGGAAAAATCCACCATGCCAACTTTTATATATAGTTTGAAGATGTATAAGATCTTCATATCTGTAGGGTATTAATTGCACGGTGGGCAGATTAGTTCTGGACTTTGAAAAAGCAGGATAGGAAGAGTATTGATGCTTTTGAACTTTGGTGCTGGAGAAGACTCCAGACAGCACCATGGTCAGCCAAGAAAACCAACAATGGATCATCAAACAACTCAATTCAGAGTTCTCACTTGAGGCACAAATGACCAGATTTAAATGATCCTACAGTGGTACCTTGGTATTCATCATTAATTGGTTCTGGGAGGTGTGATGGGTACCAAAAATGATGAGTACCAAACAATTTTTCCCCATAAGGAATAATGTAGTGAGTCACAAGACAGCTGGCACTGATGAGTTCTAGCTTGTATTGAGTACCAAACAAATGATGAGTACTGGGACAAATTTTTGACAAAGTCTTATGGACACGTAATCAATCAATCAATCAATCAATCACTCAATCTGATAGCTAGCTCACTTTACCAGAATTTGAAGAAAGAGTTTTCTCATAGATTTCAATTCAACAAAACATGTTTGGATATTCGGGGGGGGGGGGGGGAGGGGGACATAATGATGATGACAACGATGATGATGAGCAAACATTTGTGAAACTAATATTTGCTTTTTATTTTTTCCCCTGGCTAATTATCTCTAAATTAATTGTATTAATTAGATGGTCTGGTTAAAAAAGAATATGGAATACTGAAAAATTCTGGCAATACAGTAAAACAAAAACAGAATAAAATTGTAACATTAGATTAAAAGTCTGGGAGAAGGAAAAATTTTCTGAAACCAAGTTTCTCAGGTGAATCAACAACACAAATTTTTTTAGCTCTTCTGGGAAAATATTTCAAAGTACCACAACACAGTTGAAAGAAACAACTTTCAGTCATCAGGCATTTCACATAAAATGGACATCTGAAGATGGTGTGAGTCATGAGTCATGACTAATCAAGAATCATTGTTTCAACAGACAGCTTCTATACAACTATACGTACCTCTTAAGGTGGATTTCACATAATTCCAGTGGGTTCAATTCCATACACTCTTTGAATTAGGAAATTCAGTCTCCTTTCCCAAATACCATCCATTTATTTACAACTGATACAACTATCACTTGTTACCACCTTCTTTAGAAAGATCTACACATTTTTTATAGATGCTAAGCTGCCATGATACACTACCTCTAAATAAAAGTTTTGAGGGGAAAGGTGGAGTGGTGTTACTGTGCTCTCATCCTGCTTCTAAACTTCTCTGTGGCATATTTTGGTCATTGCAGGAACAGAAAGAATATGCATTAGCTTAGCATTTCATCCAATCTACTAATGGCTCATTGTGTGTTCTTATTATGACCCTGAGGTGAGATGGGAATGGAAAGAGGAAACACAATTTATTCTCTATCATTCTTTCATCCACATGAGACAGGTAATGAATAAGAAAAAGATGCTGGAGGATTCAGTGCTATCTATTAAAATAAATGCCAAGCTATTATTAAAAGCTTTCTGTTTCTCCAATTATTTTGGAGGACATTATATCCATTGGGTCTGAGCCAATATTTCATTGTGCCAATGCAAGCAGAAACTACACAAAACATATCCTCTAGAAGAAAAGAGCAGATTGTCAATAATTTCAGTCCTTTTCCACTCCCGAGTACCGCCTGCTCTGTTGTTAGTAAAGTGTCCTTAAGTTGAAACACAACAACTATAGGCACATGGACTTATTCAAGTAGATTTTTTGGGGAACAATATTAAAGGGTTAGCCACTGTGTTCTTTCAATACTTTTTTTTCCAGTTTTGCAATCTAGCCTATAGTTCTAATATTTTCTTGTTTAACTCAAATTCCAGCACTGTGTCTAATTACGCTTAGCTTTCCAAGTTCAGCCAAATCTGACTTTTTCTTAGCTGGATGTCTTGTTGCTGGAAGGACTTCTATTGTGTGAAAAATATTTTCAGAAGATATTGCCGAACAAGAGGAGAAATGTGCAATAATTAAATATCACTTTTGTCTTTTCTGTTCGTAATAAACATCTGCTGGTTCAAAATCTTCCAGTACTGGAAAATTTGCTTTGTTTCCACACATCGCTAATTATGTAAAACTTAATAAAGCTACATATAAAAAGAAAGAGTGCAGCCATAAGGGAAAAGATGAGAAAGATTAAGTCAAAAAGCTATTTGCAAAGATATAAAGAATGCCATTTTTAAAGCAGAGAGGAAGCCAAGGTTGGTGAAAATCAAGCAGATATTTTTATGCAAAGTATAAAAGCAAATGAAAACCTAGCTGATTGACTTTGAAAATTTTGTTCTGGGGAAATGGCACAGGCTGTAAGCCAGGAGGACCTGAGATGGATAGATGTTATTTGTTAGTGTTAAAAGTATGGTTAAAGGATGTAAGCTGTTCCAAGTAAAGTTATATTTTGACTAGATTGATGGTAATTTTGTCAATACTGATTGTGTTGAACTGTTTGGGGTTGCACCCAAGACCCTATCACTGTCATTCTACTTCTATTTGCAGGTTTTTCTATTTTGTGATTTTTCTCCAATTCTTTCTCTTCTATTCTGCTGCCTCCAGGTATTGCAAGATCCATTATCCAGACTTCTTTGTTTTTCTTTTTAACAATTGTTAAGCCTTTTCCTCTATTCTGCTATCTCCAAGTGCGGCAATATCCACTATCCAGATGATTTTGTCTTTCTTATCAACAATTGTTAAATCTGACTGTTATGTGTAGCAGGTATTATTATTGTTACAATATTGTTATTATTTAAATGTATATGCCGCCTGACTCTCAATAACTCTGGGAAGTTTATAAATGATTTTTAAGATTAAAAACAGAACAATAAAACCTACAAAAACAAACCGTTTTAATTTAAATCATCCTATTTCCATAATAATTAGATTAGCACCCATTTTTGTCAAATAGTAACAAGTCTGTGAAGTCGTGTTTAATTCTCAAATGGGTAGGCTGGCTCACAGAATGCCCTACCTGTTACTGCTTTCATTTTTAATTTTGCCTTAAAGAAGTATTTTCCATTTTGGCGCCCACTAAAATTTTGCACCCTAGGCTAGTGCCTATTAGCCTAGAGCTTGGCTGGATATGCCCATCACTGCTCATGCCACTGCATTCTGGATCAGTTGAAACTACTGGATAATCAATCTATGGAGAACTGAGATTTTTAGTTTGGTCTGCACAAAATCTGGCAGTAAGACCTGCTTACTTGTCCTTCAGTCACCACAGAAGAGCTTCCACCTAGAGCAGTGATGGCTAACCTTTTTGCCATCGCGTGCCAAAAGCATGGGGAGCATGGAAGGATTGCGTGCGCGCGTGCCCACACCCATAATTCAATGACACCTCGCACCCCCGCACATGTGCACACGACCCTCTACACTACTCCCACTTTTGGCACATGATGGCAATAAGGTTAACCAATCGGCCCAATAGGCCCGGTAGGCCTATTATTTGCCTTCCCCAGACTCCAGAGGCTTTCTTGGAGCCTGGGGAGGGTGAAAACAGCCTTCTTCACCCCCCACCAGAGGCCCTCCGGAAGCCAGAAACGACCCATTTTCTGACTTCTAGTGGGCCTGGAAGGCCCAAAAATCAGCTGGCCAGTGCGCACACGTGCCCACAGATATGGCTCCGCATGCCACCTGTGGCACCCGTGCCATAGGTTTGCCATCACGGACCTAGAGAATATCTTGTAATCCCATTAACAGAATCAAACTGGCAATGCCTTATTCCATTTTTCAGAACTATGTAGCTAGCTCAGAGGATGGAACATCAACTAATGCAATTAGTAGCTCCAGGTAAACTGGATGGGAATTCAAGTAAACTCACCTTTCTTGTTTATCCTAAAACACAGTATATATCTTCTTAAAGTTTGACGTTTTCCCACTGACTAAACAAGAGTCCTATTTCATCCCACTCCATATCAATTTGCAGGAGAATGAATTTAAAGTAAAAAAACCCCAAACCTATTTCAGAATCTTGGCATAGGTTAGAATACTTGAGTCACTGGAAGAGTTGTCTGATAGATATTTGTGAGATTCAACTGGGGATATTCATTCTTCATGTCCTCTTTATAGTTCTACTTGTAATGGCCTCAAAAGCTTAAACCAGCAGATTGACTGCACAATCTGGCTTCAGCTCTGCCAATAGTTTTGACTTTAATGGAGAAGAAGAGTTGTTTGAGGAAGGGAAACCTTTGTATTACTAATGAGAAACTAAGTGAGAGGGATTGCCTTGCTTGAAAAGGAGAGGGGGAATTTGTGGTGATCCATGTGTTGAGGAAACCAGTAGTAGAATATGGAATCAGAGTTTCTCACTCTGGAATAAATGTCCACTCACACCTTTGGGAAGCCTGATAATTTTCACTTCCATTTATTTTTTAAAGAATGCTTTAAGATGTCCTGTACCCAAAAATAGCTTTTAGAAAAGCAGTAAAGCTTCAAACTTTAGAAGATAATTTTCTCCTTTCTTTCTACCACACAAGCAAGAAAACGTCCTACTATAGTTACTCTCCTTTGTGGAGTGGACTGTGGGCAACAAAGTATATTTCGGCCACTTACTTACTTTGACTACTAGATTGGGACAAATATCATAAGCATTTGTTGACAAATCTCATTATGGAATACATCTTTAAAGTTGCATGTTAGATTATTATTTCTACATTGTGCTCTCTGAGTTTGGTTATTTGCTTGCAGACATTTAATTACCTGACTAGGTAACATCACCAGTGTGAGTGACTGTGTGGCTTGCTTCCTGTTTATATGCAATAGCTTTCCTTGCCAGTGTTAGTGGGGTGTGTTTTTCTCCTTGATAGTTCCTTGATTAGGGAAATGATTTTTTTGATTGTTTGGTATTTCTACATTATGCTATGATCTCAATTAACCGAATATTGTCTGTGCATCACAACAATTTTTTCTTCCAAATTTACTCTAAGAAGCATAATGACTACAAGGGAATTAAGAAATAGGCAAAATTTTATTCAGGATCAAAAATTGCTCTCCCTGCCATCCAGTCAGAGCTGAAGAAGCTTCTTGGATGAGAAATGAAATGTCTTGAAAGGAAAACAAGAAAGTCCATCTGCTTCTTGAAAAAGCACTTTTGGGACATTGCTCTCATGATTTCCCCCTATTTATTTAATAATCTATACCAAGAAAACATTAGGAATTTATAGTTCCATTTTTAAAAAAACAATGATCTCTTCTACTATAGAAAATTGTCCAAAGTCTTTGGTGAAACCAGGACACAAATAACTCCATACATGATAGACTCCTTACAGCCAAATGGAATGTCACCCCCCCCCCCTAATAACAAGTTTATCAGATATTTCAATTTTTGTGAAGGTAGGTAATGTTTGTCCCGCATTTGGAACATTTTTTCTACATACCAGAAATGATATTATCATCCGACATATTAAGTTATAAACCTTCACTTTCTCTTCCTTATCTGAAAATATGTGCTGATACGATGCAATATAACAAGGTACATTTTCATTTTCTCCATTTTTGCAGGCTCTGTATAAGAGAAAATTTGATTCCTAGCTTATGCAAGAACTAATCATGCTATGCATGAAATCCCACTAGCTTTTCTGACCTGTATTTAGTAGGCTTTCAAAATAATCCCATTATACATAGTTTTCAGACAGCCTGATCCAGCACAGAAATAGGCGTTTTCCTATTATGGACTTCCAGAAACTCTTTGT
The DNA here is from genome assembly GCA_012654045.1 of Ptyas mucosa. NCBI lineage: Eukaryota > Metazoa > Chordata > Lepidosauria > Squamata > Colubridae > Ptyas > Ptyas mucosa. The sequence goes on along the minus strand of WNWU01000043.1, from coordinate 5,980,783 downwards.
TTGTGTGTGTGGGGGGGGGGGGGGGGGGGAGACTGTATTTCTGGCTATGTTTCATGAAACTTGGAAGGAATATATGACAAGGAGAACTTTGAAGTAATATGCCTGTGCCGTGGTGGCACAGCAGACTAAAGTGCTGTTAAATAGCACCAGCTGCCTGCAATTACTGAGAATTCTAATCACAGCAGGCTCAAGGTTGACTCAGCCTTCCATCCTTTCAAGGTAGGTAAAATGAGGACCCGGATTGTGGGGACAATAAGCTGACTTTGTATAAAAAAGAACACCGCTGGGAGAGGGGGGGGCGAAAGCCCTACTAAGCAGGTATATACAAAAGTATGAAGGCTATTGCTTGACGCATTGTAAGCCGCCCTGAGTCTCTGGAAAAGGGCGGCATATAAATCGAACCAATAAATAAATAAATATAAATAAATAAATAAATAAATAAATAAATAAATAACCTATTTGTTATCCCATAACAATGAATTAAAATAAACATTAGTCCTTGTATACAGCTCCCAGATCCCAGAAAGTAAGCACTGTCACATTAATAAAAGGCAGAGAATCTCATTCATATTTAATAACACATACATATGGGGAGCTATATTTAGTTATTGATTTTTTATTCGTATTTTGTTTTAGTTTTTATTAGTTTATAAAAATATAAAATTCAGAAATAAAAAAAATGAGAATAGTGGAGGAAAGGGCAGGAGAAAGGAAAGAGAAAAAAGTGTAGCATAAAAAGGGAAAGAAAAAGAAAAGCATTAACATCCTACTCTTTTTGGTGCAGTAGAATAAGATACTGTATTTCCCTGGCCTCAGCCTGCCCTGCTTGCTGGCCTTGCTGCTGGATGGCTGCCGAACAGCTGACTGTGCTGTTCTGGCCTAGGGGGCACTCTGCCCTCCTGGCAGCACTGCTTTTGGCCGTCCTGTTGGGCTGCTCCTGCCTGATGCAGGGTGAGTTGTCCCATATCTATGACTTCCAGAGTGCCCCCCTGCTCTCAGTGGATCTGGACTGCCCGCACCACCTCACACAGCCAGCATTAGAGCTAGTGCCCACCAGGGCCTGAAGAGCGCTGGGCTCAGCTCATAGCCTGGAGCTTGCAGCACTGAGTAGACCTGCAGGAAGGTGCTCAGCAGCCAAAAGGCAACAGCAAGTGAAGCAGCTTGTCTCCACCAGTGGCTGCTGGCAAAGGGCCCTGGCAGGCCAGCAGCGGGGCACTCCGGAGGTTGTAGATCTTGCGCATCCCGACTTATCCCATGCTAGGCAGGAGCAGCCCAGCAGGGTGGCCGAGAGCAGCACTGTCGGGTGGCCGAAGAGCTCCAGAGAACTTCTGTGTGTGTGTTTGTGTGTGAGAGACAGACAGAGCACACTGCCACCAGCCCTGATATATGGTAACTCTCCAAGGTTGGATCGCATCTCTCTCTCTCTCTCTCTCTCTCTCTCTCTCTCTCTCTCACACACACACACACACACACACACAGAGAGAGAGAGAGAGAGAGAGAGAGAGAGAGAGAGAGAGAGAGGTCCCTCACACAACCCCACCCCCTCCAAGGCAGCCACACTCCTCCACCTCCTTTCCAGCTTTGTTCTCCGCTGCACGTGCAGGACAAGAAAAGTAGTCTGTGACTATGGTAAAAAAAAAAACCAGAAATTCAGTCCTTCCAACTTCTCATAAAAAAAATATATTGTGAAGTTGGAAACAGAACAGAACAGAACAGAACAGAATTTTTTATTGGCCAACTGTGATTGGACACACAAGGAATTTGTCTTGGTGCGTACGCTCTCAGTGTACATAAAAGAAAAGATCCCACAGACTACTTTTCTCGCCCTACACGTGGTAGTGGAGAATGGAGCAGGAAAGCAGGTTAGTTGAGGGATGTGGCTGCCTTGGGAGGGGTGAGGTGAGATTAGGGATCTCTCTCTCTCTCTCTCTCACACACACACACAGACACCATCATTTCCTTCAGAACAGGGTGAATGGCAGGAAAATCACCCTCCCCTTTTAAATCACCTTTTAAAAAATGCCCCATTCCAAGCCCTCAGCATGTTCCAGGGTTGCAACATTGAAGGCTCAGAATGGGGCATTTCTGCAAACGGTGTGAAAACAGGGAGGGGGGATTTTCCTGCCTCTCACCCTGGTTCTGAATCTCAGCACAGACTGAGAACTGGATAAGAGGAAAAATCCCCCCCTTCCCGAATGGCTTGAAAATGGGGAAGGGGGATTTTCCTGCCTCTCACCCTGTTCTGAAGCTCAGCACAGATGCTCCCTCTCCAGCCAGCCCACAAGACACTCACCCCTGGGGATAAATCAGATGCTTCACTGGAGAAACTGCCCCATGCCAGCCCAGGCTTCCTAAATCTCTCGCTCCCAGATCGTCCCCCTTGCGAAGAAAGCCCAACCGAACACAAATGCTGCCTCCAGCCATCTCTTCATCCTGGTGAAACTCTTTGAAAGGACAATCTGCAGAGGGGGGGGGGGAGATTTCCTGCACATCGGCAGTGGCATCTCCTCACAGGGCTTCTTCCGAAGTCCCAGGTGTATGGATTTCCATCCCTTCCTTTTCTGTTCTGTGGATGGAATTGCCTGCTGGGACTGTCACAGTTAAGGAGGATGCGAGGTGTGTGGGGTACGTTTGCTCAGCTTCTGGCTTCTTTTGCAGCCACAATTGGCTGCAAAAGTGGCCGCGCTTGCTGGAGGAGGCAGCCTAAGCAGCACTCGCGAATCAGCTGTTTTGTGAATGGCAGCCGGAGTGGCTCAGCTGATCCAATTAAGGGGCAAGAAGCCCTGAAGTGACCAGGGAAGGGAAGGGCTGCCTCCTGTGCTGGTCATGCCCACCCCTTCACTAGGGCTTATTTTGGGGGGGGGTGTATATTTATGCCCACCCCAAAAATCAGGCTTGGCCTTATTTTTGGGACATGTGGTATTTTCAGGAAAACACAGTAATATCATACAATCTCAATTTTTGTGCTTTTATGTAATACTATATACTAGCCATTCTATTACAACAAACCTACCTAATCAGCAAAACCCAAAATCAAAGTTTTATTTTTTTCCCACCTCATTTTTTTCCACCTGCACAAAGTCCAGTTTATAGTTTCCAAACAGAAACAAAATTAATTGTATTGTTAATTGTATTCTTTTCTGATTTTTTATTTTGATTTTATTTACTCCAATTTTTCCTTGGTCATTGATTTCATTTCTATTTTTCCCCTTCTTTTCTTTCTTCCATGTGTCTGTGAAAATAATAGCTTGGTTTTCTGGAGGATTTTCTTTTTAAATTACAAATATCTGAATGATAGGATGTAGCCACTGAGATGGAGGTATATACGATATGTTCTGGAAGAAAAAGTTCTGGTATTTCTTTTAATAGTGACTTTCTAAATATATTACTGTTAGCTGCAATGGTTGTTATCAGTGCTCCTAGGATTTTTATTTTTTAATCAGAACTCAAAAGATTAGGAAATGAATTTGGGACCCTTTACATGCAAAGCAGAGCCTCTAGCACTTAGCCATGATCCTTCCCAAAATATAAGTACAGAGTGGATTTAGCTTTGAGTTTTCAGAATCAGTGGAATAAGCATCAATGAATAACTTAAATCCCTGTGGGTGCATTTGAAGCATGACTAAGTCTAGATCCAACCTTAATGGCTTTCGCATTTTACCTGTATGCTCAAGTATACTTTAAAACTCCCTAGGTATTTTAAAGCTAGATCAGATGTCAACAATGCAAATCCTATCAGTTGAAGGTGCTATTTTTTATCATTTACCTACTCTCGAATTATTTTATTTAACTGTCCTCTACGGGGAATTATACGTGCTCATTCCTTTGATTTCTGCATTACCATCATTTCCAATTCCCAATCCTGCCAAAGGAGTTTGAAAAGAATGTGCAATTGTCTTCATCGTTGCAAGTCTCAAAACAAAACAAAAAACAGGTAAAATGCTAAAAAAAACCCACGAGACAACTGTTTTTCTATCTAGCCAACAGTAAAAAAAAACCCAAAACAAAAGCTGTTGTACAGTCAGAATTCTTTCTACACATTTTTTCTTCAGATGCTGGATCAACCGTTCCCCTCCAAAGCGAGTAAAATAAGGAAGCAAACTGAAGTGTTGATGTCCATCCCCCCCCACACACGCATATTGATATAATGGGAAATTATGAGAAGGGTGGTAGCTTGTCTAAAAAGGGGGGGGGGAGCATTCAGGTTGCCTTGCCAACCTCACAATTGCATCAAAATTGCCTTGCCAACCTCACAATTGCATCAAAAAGTATCTGAATGTGAAATTATTTATACCAGCTGTTGTGTAATCAGGTGCTTTTTGCAATAGTCCTAAACATGGTTGCATGCTGAGCTCAATAATGCAGCCAGGTTCCAGGTGGTCTGCGTTAAAGCACAGCTGAAGTTGCCTTTGGCTGTTTTGGCTGCTTGCAGACCCTTGCAGACATTATGCATGTAGGTATATGCATAGTTTTTTATGTATTTATTTATTTATAATTTTGTCATGTTTAGGTAGTGCAGAGGTGTCAAACCTGCTCGCATCGCGGGCCCTATTGTGATGTAGCACAATGTTTTTTGCCTTTGCGGCGCCGGGGTGAGTGTGGCCTGCGCAGGCCATAACCGGCTTGCGGGCTGCCAATTTGACAGGCCCGATGTAGTGTATATTGGAGATGGTGACTCTTTGAGAGCTGTATGCAATGAAATTTCATTTTAATGTATGCTGATTAGTGTACATTGACAATAAAGTTAATCTAAGTCTGTCACAGGTAGGTGTGCAGGTGAAGCTAAATGAGTTGAAATTGACAAGAGTTCTCACTATTTCTGCTTTCCATTCACTAGTGAACAGGTAATCTGCAAAATTTTGGCTAACTAGTTTTTTGTTTTTTAAAAAAAAATAGAAACTAGCTTGACTTTCTTGACATCAGGGGCTGGAAGGTAGAAATGAGAGATAAATCAAGGGAAGAATGGGCCAGCAGCAATAGGTAGCCAATCAGCAACAGTTTTATTGTTAACTGCCCAGAGTGTTTTGCCTATTGGATAATATATATATATATATATATATATATATATATATATATATATATATAAAAATCTGGTACATAAATACAATTGCAAAAATACAATTGTTCTGACTTAACTGAAGAAATGAGCCAATATAGATATAGAAATGTGATTGTCTGCAAACTATTTGAATTGGTGCAAACGTATGGCAGTGTCCAAGGCCTGTAAATCACCTCAGTTTGGACCTTTGACACATTTGGCATCTCTTTGACTGATAAACATTTTAGGTAAGTGAAAATTAGGAAAGATTATAATATTTATGAAAAATAATTTCTTACAATAATCCTTTAAAGTTATAGGCCGTTGCCTTATTTTTTTAAAATAGTTAAAACGATGCTCAGATCTCTGTTTTATTTTTGTTTTTAAAGTGCAACTTATTGCATCAATCAGTTCAAACAATAAATATTAAAACTAATAAATGAGAGAGAGAGAGAGAGAGAGAGAAGAGAACATTTGTACAAATTCAACAACAAAAATAAATATTCAGGACTCTGGAAAAAATTGCAGGGCTGAGTATTGTGATTTGATAAACCTCATTTGAGCGTGACCTCCAAAAAGTTGAGTCATTACAGAAGACAGTTCCATATGTGTCCAATAATCTTGGAGATATTGTTCCCCCTTTAAGAGGAGAAGTAATATAGTAATAATAATAAAAATATACAAAGACTGAAAACAAAGAAATAATGTTCTGTTAGTAAAATCAAATCCATCAAGCAGAAGATATCTGAAAAGAATGCACAAGTTTTGGAAAGAGCAAGATCCAGAATTAAAAATAACAGAACAGAAGCTAACAAATCAACGTCGATTTATAACACAAAATAAAGTACTCACAGAAGCAGGACTGGAAGAACCACAAAGATCTACCAAGGGCAAAGAAATTGAAGCCTTGCCAGAAGTAGCTCAGACTGTAAAGACAAACCCAGGGGAGTTGATAGAAGAGAAAGCCAGAAAAGCTATTGAATCTTTTTCATTTCCAAACCAGGCTTCCTCTACTCTGCCTTCTTCTCAGGAAAAAAAAGTTCTCTACCCTGTTTCCCTGAAAATAAGACCCAGCCAGAAAATAAGTCCTAGCAGGGTTTTTCAGGATGCTCGTAATATAAATCCTGCCCCCCAAATAAGCCCCAGTTAAGATTGGATAGATGGATGCATTTAGTACCATATTTCCCCAAAAATAAGACCTAACCAGAAAATAACCATCTTTTGGAGCAAAAATTAATATAAGACCTGGTCTTATTTTTGGGGAATCACAGTGACAAAAAAATAATAATAATAATCAAGAGGAATTAAAACAAAAAAATAACTGAGAGTCTAGAACAACAAAAATCACTCTGACTCTGAGTGGTGTACATTATAAAACATTAAATGCCAAAAAGAAGAGGGAGTCAATCTATTCTCCAAAGTACCTGAAGGCAGGATAAGAAGCAATGGATAGAAACTAATCAAGGAGAGAACCAACTTAGAACTAAATTTCCTGACAATTAGAACAATAAACGAGTTGCCTCCAGAAGTTGTGGTGGCTCCAACACTGAAGGTTTTTAAGACTGTTTCTCTGAAATGGTACAATATTTCTTGCTAGAGCAGGGGGTTGGACTAGAAGACCTACAATGTCCCTTACAACTCTGTTATTCTGTTAAAAAAATTAAAACAAGAGCCTGAGTGGAGCAGCAGGCTAATGCTACTGTTAAAATTAGTATTTAGCTTCCAGCTGCCTGCAATTTCTGCCAGTTCAAATCTCACCAGGCTCAAGGTTGACTCAGCCTTCCATCCTTTCTAAGGTAGGTAAAATGAGGACCCAGTTGTGGGGGCAGTAAGCTGACTTTGTATAAAATATACAAAAGTATGAAGGCTATTGCTTAATGCATTGTAAGCCGCCCTGAATCTCCAGAGGAGGGTGGCATATAAATAAAGAAAGAAAGAAAAACCCAGTGCAAATAAATGGAAGCAAGCTAGAACAATGAAAGTAAAGAAACTGAAGGACAAGAAGACCAAAGCATAATGAAGAAATATGATCTAAAGACATGGAAGACAAAGGAACCACTAGAAATAAAAGAGCAAATTTCAATTACAATCAACAAGATCAGCAATATGGAGTTTCAATTGCACACTACAGGCAGGATCTGCAATTTCAGGCAAATCAGAAATATTTCTATCAATCTCAAAGGGGCTTTTTCAAGAGGCAACTGGACTTTCTGGTTTTTCTTTGAAAGACACTGGCCACTCTTTTGAAGACAAGCAAAGTCCACATTTTGGACAGAGAGGAGCCCTGGTTTGAAAGAGGGGTCAAAGAGGCCATCTATGTCAAAATTGAACAACCTTCTCTCAACAGAGGGGGATAGATATCATCTACTTCCAATCTACAACACAGTCCTTTCAACAGTTCCAAGAAGGCGCCACACCCATTTACACTACTCAAGTGATCCTGACCACATAGATAACCGCCAGATGACCTTAATGACTCACTAAAAAGAGTACAAATGACCAGCTGTCTGCAGGGAGTATATATCATTTCATTCCCCACCATCCTGTCAGAGTTGAAGAAGCTTCTTGGATGAGAAATGAAACATCTTCAAAAAAAAAAAACCCAGAAAGTCCAATTGCCTCTTGAAAAAGCATCTTTGGGACAACCATGACCTGGATGACTGAGAATCTCCATAGACATTTCTACCAATCCATCCATAGAGACACTGCAATGAATCTGACAAAGTATCTGACAAAGAAAAAACAGTATAATTCTGGACATAGCTATGGGACAATGCAAAGAAATACAAGTATACAGCTTGGACAAAGGAGGAGGATAAAAATAAAAAAGAAGGTAAAAAGAAAACACTTGTAATAACTGTGGAAATGCTGGAGAAAAGAACAAAGAAGATCAAGATTTGGTAAGCATCTGGTGAAGATGAATTGCCATGTGTTTGGTCGAAACATCTGTTAATCTACATCCACTTATTGCCAAGCAGAGTAACAACACATTGCAAGGAGGTGAAATTGAAGATGAATTAATGCCTGGTAAAATCTACCCTATAATGAAAAATCCAACAAAAGAGGCAGCACCAAACAATTACAGGCCAATTACTGCTTACCAACAATTTTCAAACTGGCGTGGTACTGATGCAGTCCAAGAGCATCTAGTCAAAAACAAACTCTTTCCATCCGAGAAGAAAGAAAGCTACTCAAACAGAGGAGAGATAAAGATCAGTTATCTCCTAATTGACAGGATGATTTTGAAAAAAGACCAACCTGAATGTATCTTGGATTGATTGCAAAAGGCATTTGATGCCCTGCCACATGACAAGTGACTAGAAATAACAGGAACCGTAGAAATATCAGAAGCATTGTGCAAAGATTGATGGTACAATGGAAAGCACAGTTGCTGGTCACTGGTAATAGTCTGAGAGAGGTTAATATCAAGAGAGGAATCTTTCAAGGAAACTCACCATCGACACTACTGTTTGTCGTTGTGCTAAGTCCTTTGTCAACTCATTACTGAACAAGGCCATAGGTATCAACCGTCAAAAACATTTATCAAGCTACCCCATATCCTCTATATAGACAGGTGAAAAGTTGTATGGAAAAAACAGCATCTGAAATTGAATCACTGCTCAACACATACTGTATATAGAGTCAGGATATTGCAATTGTGTTTGGACTGGACTGGACTGGACAAATGTGTCACACTTCACATCAAAAGTGAAAAAAATCAAGATGTCCTATAGAAGTAACGGGCTTCTGGATTAAGACAATAATTACCTTAGCATCCTTCAAAGTGACAACATCAAACACACTGAAGTCAAGGAAAAGAATGAATACCTCAAGAAAGTGAAGAAGATCTTAAAGTCCAAACACAGTGGAAGAAATACCAACAAGACAATTAAGACCTGGGCAATCCCAGTGATTAGATGTACAGCTGGAATAGTTAACTGAATGTAAGCAGATCTAAAAATCCTGGATAGGAAGATCAGAAAAATAATGACAGATAGAACTATCAACACTGCTGTGTGGATGAAAACCTTGTCATCCACACAGCAGTGTTGATAACTACTTACCAAGGATAATTATCCTGTATATCTAAGCTATGCAGAGCCATGGCGGTGCAGTGGTTAGAATGCAGTATTGCAGGCTATTTCTGCTGACTGCCAGCAGTTCAATTCTCAGCAGCTCAAGGTTAACTCAGCCTTCCATCCTTTCAAGGTCAGCAAAATAGGGACCCAGATTGTTAGGGTCATATGTTGATTCTGTAAACTTCATAGAGAGGGCTGTAAAGCACTGTGAAGCGGTATATAAGTCTAAATGCTATTGCTATTGCTGTACAGCTAATGACTGGTGGGCATTGAGTGTTGTAAACACACCAGACAGTTGAAGAAGAAAAAAGAGCATTGGAAGAATTTTTGAAGGACAGTGAAGAAGATGCACTGAAGGTAGTATACCATGAAGATTTACTGAATATTGGAAAGACCAAACTGGCCTACAAGAAAAACAAATAAGGAATAGAAAATGACACAGGGAGGCAAATTAAGCCACCCTGAGTCTCCGGAGAAGGGTGGCATATAAATATAAATAAATAAATAAAAAATAGTACATGGCCAGTTTTTGTTGTTTTTTTTTTTTAAAATAGCAGGTAAAACAGATAACAAGAAGAACAAGGAATGAAAAGAAAAAAAATATCCAGCAGATAATGTGATAATGACTGATAAAGACTGTGATAATGTCATATGCATATAAAGTTTTATACCCTGTTCAATTTTAGGGATTCAATAGATCATCTTCATCTTCATATTATTATTATTATTATTATTATTATTATTATTATTATTATTATTATTATTATTATTAACAAAAAATCATTGTGATGTTGTGCAGTCTCTGAATATATATTAGGGTTGGGGTTCCCCCCCCCCATCTTCTTGTTAGCATAATCTTTACTTTTTAGTTGATCAGAATTTGCTGGCTAAAAACACTCAACAGTTTATGGTTAGCTGGTGGAAAATCAGACAGAATGACCCATAAGATAAATGATCCACTTGTCTCTACCTCTTTCTGTAATATGAAACTATCCTTATCTATTCCTTTTTTCCAAGTTCTAAATTCAATCAGCATGGTGACTTATGACTAGTGTCTCAACGCAATGCTCCTTAGATGAAGATTTATATAGCAATGTAACCTCCTTGGCTTAAAGCTAAAATGGACACACTTTATTTTCCTAGTTTCTAAATTGAATTCAATAAGGGGAGTTCCCTTCTATTCCATTAAGGATGAATATATCTAGAAGCAGCTTTGGTTAGAAATCTCACTTTGTCCTTTCTTTGGTCAAAAATGATTGACTGAGTGCAGAGCAGCATTTGTGAGAATGATGTCAGTAGTGAACAAAATGAAGCTGAGCCCACAATTTCCTAAGAGGTCACCTAGAAAGCAGAGGGCCATTACATTATCTAGATGAAAATGTGAATGCTGGTTTGGGAGGCCATTAATGCCTGTGACCTCAAAGGAAAAAGACTTTCATTTGAATTCTGTATGTCATCTCTTCTCCTTTTTCGTGCAGTCCTTAATCATTTTATAAATGTTCAAACCTAGAATTGTTTTGCAAATCAAACCTGGAGCTTGGTCTGGCCTTTGCACACATTTCAATCAGTAAACCACATTAGCTATAAAGAACGAATGCTTCCTGCAGACCAAGTCTTATTTATCTTTCGCTATTTTCCCATTTCCCTATAATTAGTTGAAAGGCTTGCATTTATAGTTCAACAAGCATACCTAAAATAAATGAAATATAATTGTGATGCTTGTGCTTTGTTAATTTGTTAAAATTACTATAGATCTCACACTTCGTTTTACAAAACAAAGACTACAGAATGCTCCCTTTCAAAGCTCCCTTTCAAAGTGAGACATTGATAAAGAGATGAGGGGAAAAAGGTACTTCTCCTAAGAGGGATTTAGAGGATTTATCAGAAGTACTTGCTATTTTTAAGTGTCCTTTGTAGTTATGGCTCAGACAGCATGATAACACTGCTCTAATTACATTAATGTCATTTTATGTGAGGTCTGTACTGAAGAAACAGTGTACTTGGGTTCTATTTTGTCAGAAAAGAAGGATGGGTCACTTTTGAAATTCTTGACAAGCATCAAATAGGCACAAGCCATTCATGTTTAGTTTCAATTTCAGTACACATACTCCAAATTGTGTGAAGCCATTATAGGGCGGAAAACAAATGCCACATTATTACAGATGTAATATTATCCCTGTTCTGGTAATTTCATGTTGAATTGCTGCAGTGTTTTTGATAGTAATGTCAAAACCGTTAACCAAGTTGTCATGGCTCGGTCACTCAGTTCTCTTCAGAGAAGGAAATGGATCATAACCTATTACATAGGACATGGGAACAGCTGATGATAAGAGAAAAAGACATTAGCACAGCACATATATATATATGAGCTAAAAGAAGAAATTTCAGCTTAGAAGTAAATAGAAACCGTTTCTTGAAAATGTCTGTGAAAAATGAATTTGAAGAGAAGAGTACCTGGACAAGTTCTAATTATAAAACTGTATTATCAAAACAGTGGAAATATGTCATAAAACTGATTTAATTTCAGATGTGCTACCTTGGTTCTTAAAATTCAGACTACTTTTTTATGACTATGCTTTGAATTTCAATTAAGCATTACCTAGTAGAATAGTCGAATATTCAACGTTTTGTTTCCTGATTTAGCCTCTTTTGTTTGTAAGACATCCTGAAATTAATTTCTGGACTGATTGTAAACTCTTTTAAATTACTAGCTCTGACACAGTTGCGACCTTGGGCAGGACAGTAGCAACTGATCCAAAGACAGATAATCACAGCTAATATTGGAATATATGTTACAAATACTTTTCCTCAAAGTTATCTCACTTTTTTCTAAGCCAAATTTAAATGGATGTTTTTGATTTTTAAAGGCCCTTCATTGTTGAAAATGCTGTTATTGTCCTATGTACTGAAAGCTTCATACAATAATCAACTTTGTCTACCTACCTGAAAGATACTTTTTCAAAATGCAACTGGACTTTCTTTGCTTTTCCTTTAAGATGTTTCACTTCTCATTCAAGAAGTTCTTCAGTTCAGAACTGAAAAAGCTTCTTGGATGAGAAGTGAAACATCTTCATGAACCACAGTAGCGCAGTGGTTAGAGTGCAGTACTGCAGGCTACTTCTGCTAATCACAGACTGCCAGCAGTTTGGCAGATTGAATCTCACCAGGGTCAAGGTTGACTCATCCTTCCATCCTTCCGAGGTGAGTAAAATGAGGACTCAGATTGTTGGGGGAAATATACTGACTCTGTAAATTGCTAAGAGAGGGCTGTAATGCACTGTGAAGCACTATATAAGTCTAAGTGCTATTGCTATTCAAGAAAAAACAACAGAATTCTAGTTGCCTTTTCAAAAAGCACTTTGGGACAACCATGACCTGGATGACTGAGAATATCCACAGACATTTGTCTACCTGCATTAAATAGGGAAACAGGAAATCTTCATCTGAATATCCTAATTTAAAAAAAAGAAAAAATGCTAACCTATTGTCCAATATATAGCAGTTGTATATCACAGATTTATACATATCCAGTCTTTCAGTGGTGGATTTCTCCCGGTTCAGCTCGATTCTCCTGAGCCGATAGTGGTGACAATATGACGGTTTTGCTCTGACAGTTGAAGAACCAATCAATAAGAATTGTGCTATCAAGAAGCAGCCAATTGCTAACCCAGATCAAATATAAAGATTGAATCACAGTTTAGTATGTAGTTTTATGGGTTTTGCCACTCACATTTTTATCTGTTGCCCCTCACGCTGTTGCCAAGGTTTATGATGTTTGGTGCATATTGGCAATTTGCATACAAAAACATAAGCATCAGCTGCACAGTTATAAATATTGAAAGCTATGTTTTATAGCTGTCGAATGATTCAAAGCAAAATGGCCTTCAGCTTTTGATCATGTTTATCCATGAAGAAATGCTTGCCAAAGGCTTAACAGGAAGTTTGAAGACTTGTGCATTTTCTCACAGTAGTTTACCAAATAGCTTTAACTTGTTAACTTGAGGATTGTGGATTTCAACTCCAAGGTTTCATCTTCAAGATCCAAAATTGAGAAACCCTACTCTAAATTCATCTATTCCTAAACTGTCATAATGAAACAGTTGTAATACTGAATGATAGACCTACCAGATCTGAGTTGCAGAAATATGGAGGATCACCAAAGGATAACAGAGACATAAAAAAGACTAAATCTTTGCTCTCATCTAGTAGCCATTTAGAGTTTTGCAATCTGGATTTGGTAGCTTGAGAATGAAGTGCCCCCCCTCCCCCAAAATAACTCCTAAATAAAGACATTAATTCAGAGCTTATACTTCACAGATTGAAAGTTTACCAATATAAATCTATCAGAAACATATAGCTTTTTAAACCTGGTGTTTAAAGGTTCTAACTTCCAATATTTTGCCCTAAAAATTGGTTTTAAGATCTAAGAGGTGTCTATTCAGATCCTGGGGTTTTGTTTTGTTTTGTTTATGTATTCACTAGACTTAAACATTCCCTTGTCTCTCTGTGTATATATTTCTCCCTTCAAACCGCTGAGTTGTCAAGATTGAATATTTTCTATTTAAGTTTCTGAATATTTTTCTTGAAATGACATAGTATAGGCTTAGTGATTAAAATATAACTGCAGGATACAATCTGGGACACGTATATTTACTTTCATTCACATAAAATATAATTGTTCATGAGTTGTCAGTTGAGAAAAGGAAATTTAGGACAATAGCATGAATTTAGTTACCATATTTTTTGGAGTATAAGACGCACCTTAAAAGGGGATGAAAATTTAGTTGCGTCTTATACACCGCATGTAGCCCCACCCACCACTGGCCCTCACCCTTTGGCCTCTGCCTCCCAGCAGTTACCTCCTTGCAAGCAAACAGCAAGGAAAAAACAGCTCCTTTCAGCTTCAGGGCAGCCTAATTAGCACAAGTTGATTGGATAGGCCTCCTGACTCTCAGCTGATTTGCTCTCAGCTGTTTTGCACAGGGCTCTGCTGCTTGCTGCAAAGAGGTAAATTGCTGGAGCAGATTTTTTTTTTCCTTGTGCTAATCAAGCTATGCTGAACACAAAAATGAAAGTAAAGCAGGCTGTTTGCTGCAATGAGGCAAAATTGCTCAGAGGCAGAGGGAGATTTCTTTTTCTTCTTTTCCTCACCAAAAAAGGTAGGTGCATCTTATACTCCGGTGTGTCTTATACTCCGATGCGTCTTGTACTCTGATGCGTTTTATACTCCGAAAAATACAGTAATGAATTAATTCAGCTTTTCAGACTGATCAAATGAAGTCCCTTTTTTTCCTCTAAGTTGGCCTGGGGAAACCACTCCCTAGTCAGAAAAGTGCAAGTAGGGTAGTTCTATAACAGTTTGTTTTGTGACTGTTCAAAGTTACAACAACACTAAAAAAAGACATATGCCATTTTTCACACTCAAGACCCCAAAGTCACAAGAACAAAATTCGGATGCTTGGCAACAGGTTCATATTTATGATGGTTGCAGTATCCCTGGGTCATGTGATCAACTTTTGCAACCTTCTGACCAGCAAAGTCAATGGGGAAGCCAGATACACCTAACAACCATGTTCTTAACAATTGCCATGATTCACTTAACAAATGTAACAAGAAAGGTTGTAAAAGATTGTAAAAGTAAGGTTCTACATTTAGGCAAGAAAAACAAAATGCACAGGTGCAGTATATGTGGTACCTCACTCAATAGTAGTAACTGTGAGAGGGACCTTGGAGTCCTAGTGGACAATCATTTAAATATGAGCCAGCAGTGTGCTGCAGCTGCCAAAAAAGCCAATACAGTTCTAGGCTGCATAAACAGAGGGATAGAATCAAGATAATGTGAAGTGTTAATACGACTTTATAATGCCTTGGTAAGGCCACACTTGGAATACTGCATCCAGTTTTGGTCGCCACGATGTAAAAAAAGATATTGAGACTCTAGAAAGAGTGCAGAGAAGAGCAACAAAGATGATTAGGGGACTGGAGGCTAAAACATATGAAGAACAGTTGTAGGAAGTGGGTATGTCTAGTTTAATGAAAAGATGGAGAGACAGGATAGCAGTGTTCCAATATTTCAGGGGCTGCTACAAAGAAGAGGGAGTCAAGCTATTCTCCAGAGCACCTGAGGGTAGGACAAGAAGCAATGGGTGGAAACTAATCAAGGAGAGACCTCCAAGGTCCCTTCCAACTCTGTTATTCTAATCTATTCTAAAATGGGGAAAATTAATTTAATAAATGACTCACCTAGCAACAGAAATCTTGGGCTCAATTGTGGTCGTAAGTCGAGGACTACTTGTACACTGAAGAAAGCATGTTCGACCCAAACACAAGTAGATCGGATTCCGTATGTCACTCCTTGCACCCTTATAATTCTTGATAAACTTTTATATTAGTGCCATATAAAATGCATTTCTCCTGCATTTTTTTTCCACTCTTCATGCAGTCACATGAAAGAGAATTTCCTTTGGAAATTATCTGAAAGGAGATGAGAATTTTCACAGCCAGATTTGAGTCCTTATCCTTATTTTGTCAAATGTGGTCAAGGAATGTGTGAACATCTTTCCTTCACTGTCTTTGAAGACAGACTTAATTATCTTTCCAATGTTCTGCAGTCTCTCTGAAGGAGAGATGGTGATTCATTCATGGGCACCCAGAAATGTGGTAATCTGAAATTAGATTTAGATTTGAGGAATATCAGACTGTCACCCACATCACCTCCAAAAAGAAAGTGAAAAATATACCCAGGAAAATGTTTGGTGGGAAAACAATTCCCAAGGACTCAAAGGCATTTAAAGAAATTCACTGCTCTCAACACAGTGCCCAAAACAGCACTGTGCCAAAGTGGCTGAAGCTTTAGCCCTTTGGGCAATATATCATATGTAATGTCACCACACATAGAAAAAATGAGTAGAGCTTGTGTTGTAATACCATGTTGTTGCTGACATAGCAATAGCAATAAGACTTATATACCACTTCATAGTGCTTTTACAGCCCTTTCTAAGCAGTTTACAGAGTCAACATATTGCCTCCCCAAAATCTGGATCCTCCATTTTACCAACCTTGGAAAGGTGGAAGGCTGAGACAACCTTGAGCCGGTGAGATTTGAACTACCAAACTGCAGCTAGCAGTCAGCTGAAGTAGCCTGCAGTATTGCACTCTAACCACTGGGCCACCTTGGCTCTTATTACCGTAAGTAAATCTGATCCTCTTGTCGACCCACAACCTCCACTCCACTGCAAGCAGCTGATAAAGCAAAAATAATAATAATAATAATCTTGGGAGAAAAACATGACTTCAGAAAGTTAGACTGCAAGTTAGATTTTGGCAGCATTTTAATTTAAATGGCAGCTGTATGTAATCAGAGGTAATTAGTATGAAAAGAGAACATTTCCTGATTGTTAAGAGGACAATGCAAGATTGTAATTTTTTTTTCTGATTAACAGATAATTTACTGATGATTTTAACTCTTGTGCTGGTGTTTTGCATCCAACAACTGTGTTAAAAATGTCTTTATTTTTCTCATATACTGTATAAGAAACCCCCAGGGTTGCAAACAGTGCTTAGTCAGGTTAAACGCTTTAAACAGCATTTGGACAGTTTGATCAACCACATCAGAAAATGCTTATGACAAATATTTTAAGGGTAGAGAGGTTAAAATATTGCTTATGATAGGGTGGTACAAATGCTTTAGAGAGATTTTAAAGCATTAGCATCTGATCTTGATATACAGGTTCCTTTATCACAGAGGAAACATTTAAATATAGAATTATGACAGAGATTGCAAATGGTATTCAGATATATGGAAAATGCCACACATAGTCTGCTTCTCGGAAAGATACTTTTAAAAAAACAAATCAAAAATCAAAAGCCTAGAGGAACTATATTTGATAAATGTTGTAAGTCAAACTCATGACTATTAAATATTACTCTCTGACATCAGAAGGATATGAAGAAAACTAGCTGGCAATGATATTCTCATAAAAATTGACTGCAGACAGGTTTAACATTTCTTATATCATTTTATCTTCCTACCAAATTAATCAAGAAATCCAGTATTAAATATATATATATTTATATAAATCCTGAACAAACTAACAATATTAAAGCAAACAACACACTACTCCAATAATCAGTGTAATCAATCTCCTATCTGAACCTTGGATAATGGCTAGCAAGCCCAGAGTTTCTTCTACAGAGGCACCCTCCTCCATGAAATGCAGACAAGGATACTTCAGAACTGAGTGTGGAGTCTTCCACAAAGTGTCAACTCTTGGACTGACATACAACTCTTGATTTCACACTTTTCCAACTTCTGTGATCTGAGCATAATTTCAATATGTTTGGCAATTTAAATGCATAAAAATGCATTTGTTTGACTGGCAGTGTAATTTTCGAACATGCTCTAGTAGAATACAAAGTACAAAAATGAAACTTCAACCCCCAGGTTTCCAAGACAATCACATGAGAAAAATAATGCAAAAAGAAAACCCAAACCCAACAGTACAACATATTGTTACTGTGGAATGAAGAAATGATTTTACATATTGGTTATTAATTTGTTAAAGTAGATGTTCCTATTTTTACTAACAAAGAAATCCTAAAGCCTATCAACTGATCTTTTATGAGCTAAAAGGGTTTACAAATAGTGATAAGGATCAAAATATTGTCATGCAGCCTGAAGCTTTGCTATACTTCTAGGTCCACTAGACTAAGAAACTAAGGTCAAGCAGGCTAATACTACTTGAATTAAGGACTTAGTAACAGAATCATGCAAACCTGAATCCAGTCCGTCCCCCCATTTATCTTCATGGGAACTACTAGGGAGAATCTTGTCTGAGATGCTTTCTCAAAATACACTTCTGTCCTACGCTCAGGTTTCTTTTATCTGACTGTCGTCTTGGCCAGCAGCATTTTTTCCTGTTCCTCAGGTTCATTCCTTCTACCCATTATAAGTTCTAAGGGCACATGTTGCTATTCACTACATTCATGCCTCCATTTTAATTTCAAGAAAAGGACAACTTCAAACCTTTCATATCTTGACAGTTTGTTCCTTGGTTTAGAAAGAAGAGAGTGTCACACACAGAATGAGGACACAATGGGAGGACATTTGTTCTTGGGGCGGTAGAGAAAGATTCCAGCCTATTTTAGTCCTGTTCTTCTATTCTTCGTGCTGTTTACATCAGTGTTTCCAAGCTCTCTAGTTTCCAACATATTTTTCGTAAATTGTGAAACACAATGGGAAAAATGTTGGCAACCACAGGAACTAAGGGACACTCCACTGATGTGGTAGGAGTAGATTACAAGAGATTAAGCAGAGGATTCAACTTATTTTCATCCCAGAAGTAGGCAATAACAATGGATCCTTGAAACAGATGACATTTTTATTAGCAACGCTTAAGGATATTTTTTTTTAAAAAAATGCAAAAGATAATAATTTTTCTCCTTAAACTTAATCCTAACCCTCTATCCTCCATCAACTATAATTTAAACAGTTCATTTACTTTGGATTACCCACTGTGCACCATTCAATGATTGTTCTACTAACTAATGGATATCTGTCTATTAATATCTAGATACATCAGTACTTCATCTCATATTTTATTATTCCTAACACAATAAGCTACATTTTTTCAATGATGTTATTGTATAATTTTCTTCATTTCTTTGTTTTAATTAGATCATTAAACCTTTCATATGTGTCATCTTCTAAACTTCCAGAAGCTAGTTAATGATGGAAGGATTCATTTTTGTTCATATTAGTATCTCTACAAAAGGCAATTAATAAATGAAAGTAATTTTACCAGATCTTAACATTATTCATTACATTCATTCCAGGGGGGATTCATGTTGCATAATATAATGTGACCTATAGTGTAATGTAAAATATACCATAGTTTTTAAAATTTGAAAACCTTTGATTTCAAATAAAACTATTATGTGCAATTTCTAGTTGCGCTTGAAAATCCAACAAATTGAAAATTAAATGCTGAACATTCTCCAACATTATTTTTTTTTGTTGACCCTCATAGTCTATTATGGATTTACAAAACTGATTTCTTTTCTTATCTATACAGATGTAACTGCCATTGTTTCCAACAGATAAAGCAGCTTCTGCTATTATATTAATTGTGCAGACTTTTAACAGATCCACAGTTCATCCACAATGTTCCTCCTGTTACAAGGATTAAAAAGAAGATGAAAAAAACAGATTGAGAGATAAACTCCCAATGAAACATGATTTGCTTCAATTTGCATGGGAGACCGAGCTGTTCCCCTAACAATATTTCTAAACCTGCATTTTGAATGAAATTTCCAATATAAAAACTGTTAAAGCAAATTCAGCATTTCAGATTCTATATCCTGAAGATGCTTTAGAGCAGGGGTACCAATCCCCAGGCTGTGACCCATTGGGAACTGCTGCTGAAGTGGCGGGCAAGAAAGCAAAGCTTCATTTGCACATGTGCCGGAATTAGGTTTAGTGTGCAAAGCCATTCCCCAACCACCCTGAAACCGCCAAAGCTGCTGCCGTCGGTCCATGGAACCAAAAAGATTGGGAACTCTTGCTTTAGATGGTGAGAAGGCATGAAGCATTACTGGTCTTCAATATCTTAAAGTAGTTGCATATTTTCCTGGGATTTTATAACTGCCTTTCCTGGTTGCCATGTAATCCTAAGGAAAGGACAACTATTTCAAAATTTTGCAGACCTGAGTCTTTGTCGGCTTTCTTTTGCCCTTCCTTATCCGCCTTAGTTTATAAATTTAGTTTTCCCCACTTGTACTTATTAGGTAAAAATTCACTTTTTCTTCTGAAGTGAGGATTTCACCTCTTCAGGCTCTGCTTGGACCCATTTCTCCCTATCAAGGTTGACCCAAAAAGCTAATGATATGAGCAGAAACAGAATCACTTCTAAATCTCCTGGGAACCACAATGATATCTTTACAATTGCCATCACATTATTATTTAGTGCTGATTTACTTTACGGTCTGTAAGTTTTGTGAAGCATAAGCAGTTGGAGAATGTACCAGAGTTTGATGCATGCTGCTTATGTAGGCAGGGAAAATCAAGCTTGGCAGAATTTTATAGGCTTGTACAAAGCTTTGAAGATCTTCAGTTGAACATCATCTTGATTCATTTCATTCCACCAGAGCAAATTCAGAAATGAAAACTTTGAATTGAATTAGGTGGCTTTATAGCCGTTTGTAGCCCTTCAAAGCCGTTCACAGGTTTAGTAGTATTTCTATTGCTTCTATAGCCATGACAGATAATATAGGATGCAGCAAGTTTTCCATATATGGAAAATGCTTAGAGGACTGAGTGATGTGATCTGCTTTCAAACAGTGGCATGAGTAACTAATCAACGGGTTTTAGCATCTCATTAAATTCTGGGCCTCTCCGAGCTTGTTTGTAGTGATGAGGCTAACATTACTTTGGGATTTATTCTTCATCTAGACTTCTAACTTCTTTAGCGTGGCTAGATGCAGCATTTAATTTTGCTCTCTCTAGGCTACAAAATGATTATCTCTATGCTAGTTCTGCCAACCTAGGCTGACTTTAAGCATACTGAAGATGAATTAACTCTGACTAGCGCAGTATACAATCTTAATTTTAATTTCTGCATTTTGGGGGCAAGTTCAGAACTCTAATCCCTAAATGGGTATCAGGGTAACACTTAGAGGCAGTTGTCTTAACATTTCTTGTTTTTAAGAATTATTCTAGAAATGCCACTTATTTTTTGCCATTCTCTGTGGCTTGCTTATCTTGGTGGCATTGTACTTTATTATGCCAGCATGTGTGTGTTGACTCTGCTAATTAAGTAATTAACTTACATAAACTATTGCTAAGTAGCCCAAGTGAGTCCTACCAGTGATACGAGGATATTCAGGAGGGACAGGCTTGCCAACTGGCTGTGCTAACTCTCTTGTTAGTGCTCTGCAAAGAAATAATAATCAGAGTCAGCAAAGCTGTGTAATTCCAGATGGATTAGTCTTTCTTTCAAGATCTACACAGTTTTGCCTGTCAGCATTCCGAGTAATGAACCCGTTGAAAGCATAACTCTGAGGCAGGTAGATTCCGCAAAGGATATGTTTATTGGATACATAATATCGGCACAGCCGGTGAAAACCAACTCTGACAGTTCCAGTGGTTTTCAATTAAATTACTTAATTAAAAGAATCAAACTCTTCCAGGTATCACTGGTCACATTGTCCAATGAAGATGGAAGGTAGGGTCTTCTCCACTTTCAGCGGCCACCTGTTTCAATGATCTTGGTTTCCACAGGAAAGTATTTTGTTTTGACTGGAGCCTGGCTATCTACTTCCTCCCTCCATTCCTCCTCTCTGGCTTCATGGCAACTACGAGGCAGCACAAGATGGCTTCAGCCAGGTTCGCTTCAGAGTTGACATTGCCATTGTGCTTTGGATAATCTGGTGACCATAAGGACAATTGCCTTGGTATCCAAGAATCTCCATTTGGGTCACTGAGTCAACTGTTTTGGAAACCTTTAATTTTCTGAGGAATACAGATAGTTCTCGACTTACAACAGTTTATTTATTTATTGACCATTTGAAGTTACAATAACAGTGAAAAAAGGGATTTATGACATTTTTCAAACTTATGACCACTGCAGTGAGTTATCAAAATTCAGACATTTGACAACTGACTCACAGTTATGATGGTTGCAGTATCCTGAGGTCACATGATCACCTTTTGCGAGCTTCCAACAAGCAGAGTCAATGGGGAAGCCATATTCACTTAACAACCATGTTACTAACATAAAAATTCAATTATTCACTTAACAACTGTGGCAAGAAAGGTAATAAAATGGGGCAAAATTCACTTAACAACGGTCTTGCTTAGCAATGGAAATTTTGTGCTCAATTGTGGTTGTAAGTTGAGGACCTGTATATAGGGTATATATAGCAGTTTTTCTGGGGCATTAATAATCATCCTTTTCTTCTATAATAATATTCTATATTATAGATCTTAAGAGTGGGTGACCATTGACAGTAAAGGAAGTAGTAGCAGGAAAGGAAAAGAAAGGGAGACAGGGAAGAAAGGAAATGTGTGGAAATAGAGTTCCAAATTAAATTCCCTCAACAATCACATACAGTTCCCTTCTGTCCCCTTCCACCAACAAATTCCATTTTATTTCTGGAAAAAAATGTATAAAAATTGAGCTTCTTGATATTTTTTTCCTACTGTCTCTAGCTCTGTAAACAATATTATATTTGCAATGATTACCAAAATAATATATTTTGTAAGGGAATAATCATTTTTATGCATACTTAACAGTGTACAGATATGGCTTCCTTAAGAGAAAAGCTACAATTCATTAATGTCTGAAATAGATGGAAGTGATTTTCTTTAGTTTCACCTGAGCTCTTGTTTTAAATCTGAGCAACCATTGAACCATATTTGCTACTTCAACAGATGATGTTTGAAATCCATCCAAGCCAGTTCCACATCAGAGACACTGATAATAAGAAAATGATTGATATTTGTGTGTTAGCCCATAAAAATGAATTTGACCAAAATGTCTCCTTTGTTTAGGAGTTTTGATGATGACAGATATTTAACCATTTAAACTCTGACTGAATTTGTCTCCAGAAAGAACTATGATGATCTGTGCAACTAAACATCATGAATTCCTTTGGCATCAATATAAGAAATGATATTTTAGTTAATTGTTCTCTTTCAAGCATTACCTCTCCCTTCTTTCCATGTCAATTATTGACCTAACACCCTTTATTTTCTTTATGAAAAACACTTCAATTTTTCTGCTTCTCTGCCACAATATGTCCATTTTTTTAAAAAAAATAAATAGTGATGATGCTGTTAAGAACTATTTTATCAGTGTTTCTTATCAGGGCAATCTGGTCTACCCAAATATGGGACGGAGCATACTGCTTCCACTTTCACTTTTCAGCCCCAATCTAGGAGCCTTCGCAGGCAGGCGCTTTTTGCAACAAACTATTTTTGTGTTAAATTTATATTTACTGAAAAAGAAATAAAGGGAGACTAGTATAGATCTATTTCAAGCTATTTAGCTCTTGTCAGCTAGCCATACCCTTCTGGGATTTGAACCTGGGCTACTTACCTACCAGCTACTTATCCTACCAGTAGTCCCAAAGGTGCTTTTTCAAGAGGAAACTGGGCTTTTTGGTTTTTCTTTAAAGATGAAGCTCTGAAGAAGCTTCTTGGAAGAGAAATGAAACATTTTCAAAGAAAAACCAGAAAGTCCAGTTGCCTCTTGAAAAAAGCACTTTTGCTTTTTGGGACAACCATGACATGGATGACTGAGAATGTCCATAGATATCCGACTAGTAATTGATCCTCCAAATTATAAATATTTCCATCATTGTGCATCTTTCCTTTTTTTCATAATTTCTGATATGAAAGGGCACTGAAAGGGGAATAAGGGGAATAAGTGGGCAACACTAAACACCACTGTTGTTCTGTCCCCGTCCTCCACACACACAACCCACACAGACAGACGAGGGTTAAAGGAGTAGCACACACACGGAAGGTTCGTTATCACGGCTTGGCAGCCCTTTGTAAACCGGCTGCCAAGGTCTTTACTAAACAAGGGGGGGGGGGGAATACCTCCACCAGATAACAAAACACATACACACCAATTGAGGGAAATATAATTCAAAAGTCCAAATCTTTCCAGCCGGCTGATGCTTAGCTCCAAGGACTAGCCAGGGTAAAACTTTGTCCGTCACAGAATTCCACCTGCTACCCCACTCCTTTAAATAACCTGTGGGGTGTGGTCCTGCTAATCCCTGGCATGCTTCCTCATTTGTTGAGCTCTCTTATCACGCCGGCACTGGCGTGGGTCCAGCCACCTCTGGCCTTCCTCATTATCCTCCGACTGATCGGAGACACCTGGCTCCTGACTCATCTCCTCTCCTTCGGCCAGCAGCTGATGAATTACCAGGGAGGAGGGGCCGGGGGAGGGAGGCCTGGCTGACTCCTCTCCCTCCTGTTCGGATGACTAGCAACAAGGTGGATGGACTCAGTTACAGCACTGATAACTTCATGATGGAAGACCTGAAAAACCAGGTTAAGGAGGAAAAAATATTTTGATGGCACATAATCAATCAATCAAATATTCTACAGCCTGGAAATAATAAATCAATAAGAAAAATAAATTTGCTAAAAAGAACAGCATTTAGTAATAGCTGTAACAGTAATTACTAACAGTAATAATAACAGTAATAATAAAATAAATAGTTCAAGCGCACTTGTATTTAATTCTTAGATTTTACCCATTCATTCGCATGGACCCATCCCCTATGATTATATTTTATGAGGGTTTCAGTTGCTGGTAAAAGCTAGTGAAGGAGGTGTTCAGAAGGGCTCCCAATTTAAGCGTGTCCTTCAAAATGAATGAATTTTAGAAAGATAATAATTACAGTTTAAGATCCTTACATTTTGCTGGATTTTTAAAATATGATTTTCATCTTTTATACATTTTTTTTCTAAGGAGGTAAGAGACACTGCTACATTTTTCCATGCAATTCTTCATCTGCTTTAGAAGATGAGAATTTGAATGATGAGCAATAATGTTAACAACCATTTGCTCAGAAGAAGGTTACTTCTTAATAATAATGCTGTCTAAATCATAAGTGTCCATCCACTAATATGTCATGAATATGACTATGCAGGGACAGATGATCACCTGAGATGAAATTGGGTGAATGTATCAGGTGCTCTCTTTCACAAAAATGTTGTATCAGTAGCTACAATACCAGGGATGGGAGTGAGGAGCTTGATGGGGAGATAAGAGCTTGATCATTAGTGTTAAACAACATGGAAAGCTTTTGAAATCATTGGGCCTGTAAGTAGGACACACTTACAAATGTGCTTAGAGTTTATTTATTTTGAGGAAACGTGTTGAAAACTCTACTTGGGACTCTGACTGATGAACAAATAAAGTGGCTGACATTTAACATTTTCAGTTGCAGAGAATTATTCACTGTGTCGGTAACCACTGGTAAATAATCCCCTAGGCTCCCAGTTTCTGTTATTTTACTTGGTAGGGTGATTCTGAACTTCAGACATAATTAGACTATTAGGCCTTCTCTGAAAAGTGAGCAAGTAATATGTACAGCAAACGCAAAAACTTGTACTTCTGTTCCCCTGGGCCCATTATACGCCTAGAAACCTACGCAGCAATCCTACATAGGGAAGAAAAACAGAATAAAGACAAGGGACAAGAAAACAAGAATCAAGTGTCCTTTATTTATTCTGTCTTCATGTTACATTAGATAATTAAAATACCACACAGTTGAGTATTTCTAGTTTTTTCTACTTCATGTTTATTTTGTTGTTAGCACTCTTGATAGTGAGGAGGCTGTAGGCTTTTCAAGTTAGAGTTACATTCTATAATCATTTTAAATGTGCACAAAAAAATGATTTCTAAACTCTATTTCTGATACTTTTGTTAATCTCTGGACTTCTTATAGAAGATAATTGAGGGGGAATATATGTTCATGGAATTTATGAGAATCCTATGGCATGAGCTACTTCCATATAATCTGAGGATATATTCAGTGATGGGCTGCTGTCGGTTGTAACAACCGGTTTGCCCGGAACCGAAAATGTGAACCTTCCGTGCATATGCGCAGCATCAAAAAATTGGCGATTATATACAATGTGATAGCACCAGGGCGGATGGGTGGGGCCAGCCACTAGTCAGAATTACCGGTTCACCTGAACCATCTGAACCAGCAGCAGCCCACCACTGGATATGTTGTTCCAAATCATACCTCAAGTTGATCGTTTCATGCACCAATAAGCTTATATTCAGATACTGAAATTCAAAATTCTGATTTAAAAGCCAATTTGTAGCCACTTCAATTGAGAAATGTTCCCCTGTATATAATTCTTACTGTAATGGTATGTGGGAATAACCTTGGGATGTAAGGGGAAGAGCCACAGCCAGAGGAACAGGTGGATAAGAGGCAACTTAGACCATAGCAGAAATGTGTTACATTAACAAGTCTCTGTTAATATAACCTTACAATAAAGTAGAATTAGTTCATCTGTATGTGCTTCTGATCTAGATTACCTTGCAAGTCTGAAAGTACATTTCTTCCTGTCAATTTCACTTAGACTTATATAGCACTTCATAGTGTTTTACAACATTCTCTAAGTGCTTTACAGAGTCAGCCTATTGCCTCCAACAATCTGGGTCTCATTTTACTGACCTCGGAAGAATGGAAGCCTGAGTCAACCTTGAGCTGCTCAGAATCGAATTGTTGACAGTCAGCAGAATTAGCCTGCAACATTGCATTCTAACCATTCCACTACCATGGCTCTTAGATATGGGAGAATATATTTTATTTCTTTTAATGTTTTTTTTCCAGGCACATTCTGTCCTGTCTTCAAATCAAAATGCATTCTTAAAAAAAAAATCAGCATAAAAATTATCTGCACGTATGTAAATTTTTTTCTACAATTCTTCCTAAAATAGCCATTTATAATCACTTATATGCCCATTGATATTAATTTTTATTAGCAAACGGCATTGAAAATTCAGAGATGTTCAAAAACCAAATGATCTTTTTGCTCCAGCTATGTATTTGGTACAAGAACTACAAAAATTCCAGTTAAAATTGAAATCAAACCATTCTCTCTTCCAGTTCTATCACTAAGATTTATTCAAATACTCCAGCATTGAATGCTATCTATTTAGGTGGATGTAAACTATTTCTCAAAATGAAAAACACTTGCTAACTCATAACTATAGTCAGATCACATAAGAAAACAGAAATTGTCTCTGATTTATTAGCTGGACCATGGAATCTTCCAGTACAAAGTCAAAAGTAGTAGCAAGTAGTTGCCCTTTTGAAATGTAATAACCAGATGGGAGAATTCTAGCAAGCAGGAAAAAAATGGAGGAGCTTTCAAATGTTAGACATAAATATTTTAATACTAACTGGATATGGCTCTATGTATAATAGCAATGAAACTTCGATGACATAAAGAAATAAAATAAGTTTGCTTTGTTATATTTTCCTTTAAAATTGGAATTGGAATTTGATTCTTTATAATAGTGCATCTATAGTCTAGTTGTGGTTTATTATTATAATTATTTTATTAGAATATTGGCTTTAAAGCAAGGGTGAAATCCAGCAGGTTCTGGAGAACCAGTAGCGGAAATTTTAAGTAGTTCAGAGAACCGGCAAATATCACTTCTGGCTGGCCCCAGAGTGGGGTGGGAATGGAGATTTTGCAATATCCTTCCCGAGGAGTGGGGAGGGAATGGAGATTTTGCAGTATCCTTCCCCTGGAGTGGGGTGGGAATGGAGATTTTGCAGTATCCTTCCCCTGCCACGCCTACCAAGCCACACCCACCAACCCACACCACGCCCACCAAGCCACACCCACAGAACCGGTAGTAAAAAAATTTGGATTTCACCACTGTTTTAAAGTGCTACTTTATATGTACTTGCTTTTATTTATTAATGTTTTGTATTTAATTTCAGGCTTGATAGAATGTGACTATCTATTTATACATTTGTGTGCTGTTTCCATTAAGTTTCACATATACTTTCACATACTTTAAAATCTGAGGCTATAGAATTGATACGAATTTTCATGTAAGGGATTATTTTATGGCTAATTATTAAAGTATTACCAGTTTCATGGTTTCCTACAAGATATTGTAGATAAGAGCCTTGGTGGTGCAGTGGACTAAGTGCTGTTATGTAGCACTTAGCTGCCAGCTGCCTGCAATTAGTACGAGTTCAAATCTCAGCAGGCTCAAGGTTGACTCAGCCTTCCATCCTTCCAAGGTAGGTAAATTGAGGACCCAGATTGTGGGGGCAATAAGCTGACTTTGTAGAAACACCACTTATGGGGGGCCAAAAAAGCCCTAATAAGCAGGTATATACAAAAGAATGAAGGCTATTACTATAAGTGCATTGTAAGCTGCCCTGAGTTTTCGGAGAAGGGCGGCATATAAATTGAACTAATAAATAAATATTTGCTACAACTGCATCACATTGATTCAATGTGTATGGCATATGCATTCATATTCGCAGAGGCCTTATCTGAAATACATAAGGTTTCATATAAATTGTTTGAAATGTGTACATTTATACCCATTTTTGCAGCCTGCCTCTTTTTCACCTAATGATTTTGGTCTACATTGTCTTGAATCATGACATGATTGAGTCTCTTTCCAGGAAAAAGACCCTCACAGTGGGGGAAAGATCCCTGGTTCAGAGAGTAAGCTGAAGCTGAATATAAAAAGAAATTATTTCAGTTGACATTGAACTGAGAAGAAGACATTTTTGTTCTAAAGGAAGACACTTGAGATTGGAAATATGCAATTTGATTTTAAAAAAACACACCATCTGGCACTATTTTGAGTGGTGTCAAAAATGTACAGCTTATTTTGTTGACTTTGACTGACTTTGCACCATAGAAATCTCTTTCATGGAAAAAAAGAAGGCAATTTTACCTTGCATAGGCTTCAGTTTGAGGGATATTTCAGCCATACCTTCCAATATCAGGCATAGATTTTTTTTTTCCTTTATGATTTAACTTTCTGTTACAGAAGAAGAATAGGCACTTCATTTTCTGCCTGCTTCAGTATCAAGAGCCATGGTGGTGCAGTGGTTAGAATGCAGTATTGCAGACTAACTTTGCCCATTGCCAGGAGTTCGATCCTGACCAACTCAAGGTTTGATTCAGCCTTCCATCCTTCCAAGGTTGGTAAAAGGAGGACTTAGATTTTTGGGAGCAATATGGAATATAAAGGGCTGTAAAGAACTATGAAGTGGTATGTAAGTCTAAATGTAAGTCTAAATGCTATTGCTATCAGTATTTTTTTCCCAAGTGCAAGGAGCCTGAGTGGCGTAGGAGGCTAATGCCTCCTACTAAGCAGCATTTAACATCCAGCTGCCTGCAATTACTGCAAGTTCAATTCTCAGCAGGCTCAAGGTTGACTCAGCCTTCCATCCTTTCTTAGGTGGGTAAAATGAGGACCCAGATTGTGTGGGCAATAAGCTGACTTTGTATAAAATATACAAAAGTATGAAGGCTATTGCTTAATGCATTGTAAGCCGCCCTGAGTCTCCAGAGAAGGGCGGCATATAATTTTTTTTAAAAAAATGGATCATCATAGATCTAGTTTTCTATTTCAGATTCTGGATTAGCCAATTCACTTGGTCTTTTCTTACAGATACATCTCTCCAATTAGCCTTGGATAGTATTTTTAATATGTTGATTTTCATTTTCAGGTATGAATGCAGATGTAAAATAAAAGTGATCTTGGCTAATATAATAGGAATAAAGGAATGGAAATAGCGATGGAAGACATATGTCATCCGAAGACAGGAAATATTATATTTTCATTCATTCTGGAATCTTTAGTTCAGTTAGTAATTCTAATTTCAAGACCACACCACCAATTTTTAAGTACAATCTCTTCATATTATAAACAGGAATATTATGGATTGGTCAGTTGATCTGGATCAAGCATCTGACAATCAATAAAGCAGCATTACCTTCTTTATATAAGTGATAAGAAGGGAAAGTCTTTTATTAAAACTAAAGAGCATAATAAATAATAATAGTAATAGTAAATAATAATAATAATACGATGTTTCCTCCCAAATAAGACATTCCCTGATAATAAGCCCAATCGAGCTTTTGAGTGCATGGCAATAAGGCCAAGCGCTTATTTCAGGGTTCAAAAAAATATAAGACAGGTTCTTATTTTCGGGGAAACACAGTAATCATCATCGTCGTCGTCATCATTATCTAAAGTTATCTAAATTTACCGGACTTAAATATTTTGATTCTACAAAAAACCATGTTACTCGGAACAGCTTACATCCTCCGATGATACCTTAACAGTTTTTTGTGTTTTTTTAAAATTTTATTTATATGCCGCCCTTCTCCGGAGATTCAGGGCGGCTTACAATGCGTTAAGCAATAGCCTTCATACTTTTGTATATTTATACAAAGTCAGCTTATTGCCCCTACAAACTGGGTCCTCATTTGACCTACCTTAGAAAGGATAGAAGGCTGAGTCAACCTTGAGCCTGGTGAGATTCGAACTTACAATAATTGCAGACAGCTGGTGT
Organism: Ptyas mucosa; assembly: GCA_012654045.1. Lineage (NCBI taxonomy): Eukaryota > Metazoa > Chordata > Lepidosauria > Squamata > Colubridae > Ptyas > Ptyas mucosa. The sequence goes on along the minus strand of WNWU01000043.1, from coordinate 5,950,561 downwards.
TGATCACTATGCTTTTAGTCTGCTGAGCTAAACCAGGCTCAACAGTTCCTAGATCCTTGGTTAGGACTCAAGCTGCTAAGCTATTAACCAGCCTCAAAGGCTGTGAATCTCACCAAAGATTAACAACAACAACAACAACAGCAATAACAACCACAACAATAATAAGTAACACAGAATTTCTGATGAAAGATAGTAACATATAATAGGATAGTATAAAAATATATAGTATAATATAAAAATAAAATAAGATAGTATAATATAAAAAGATAGTAACATAGTAACATTAAACTACTGCCTAAGGCAGAAGAACATTTCTATAACTCTCTATAATGAATAAATTGGACATGGTCTTGTTTTAGAATGGAATCAGTGGAATTTATGACCTGTGATTTCCAATTCAGGGCAAGTGCAGTGTTAAAAAGAATGTTTGAAAACATTCATTCTTCTAATTATTCATTTCAGTGAAGGTTATCTCACCCGCCCATGTCATATAGCCCTAACTTGGTTCAAAGTGGAGAGATTTTAAAGAAGTTAAATTTGCAAAGTTGGCAATTTGAAATCTGATGTTAATGAAGTCTGATGTGAGCTACAAATTATTAAAATGCTTACTAGGTTTAGCTCCTTTCCAATAAAACAGCCACTTACTTTCCTAGGATTATTATGAGAGCAAAACAGGAAATATTTTAAGTTAGTACGTAGAAATATGAATAAATTATTCAATCATAATTTTTATTTGCTCTCAAGTAATTCTGCCTTAAAATAACTCCTGCACTTATTATGCTCCTATAATTTGATTAAAAAGAAATTGCTTTTGATTTTTTAAAGGAATAGTACATTAATTTGGGTAGGAGGTGCATTCTGAAATTTATTGTAAGGCACTTCCACTCTGCAGTGGGTTTATATTCATTTTCATTTTATTAAAGCAGCCAAAGCAACTCAGAGCTAACCTACAAACATCTTCACAGATGCCAAACACATTTTGAAAAGTGCAGACAGCACCAGGAACCAATCCTTGCTTCCAATAAGCAAAAGAGCTAATCATAAACAAACCTCCTATAAACTCCACAGAACCGTCACATTGCAAAGAAAAAAGATTGCTGGTGGGATAGTTAATAAACCAGAGGAGGGTCAGGATTGGGGGGGGGGGAGAGATCTTTCAAAGAAAGTTTTGGATAATTGGAACTAAGGTTTAGGCACAGTATTTATCCCATACTAAGAAAAGATCATATATAACTCAAAGCTTTATGCATTGTACGTTAGAAGAGATTGTGACAATATATAGTCTGTTTCTGTGATGTTGTACTGATTCAACACTATAAACAGAGTAGGATGGTTGATAGTAAACTGCTGGATTAGTTATCTTCAGTTCAGGTGTATGCCTTTAAATCAATGTTTTATTTATATTAATGCATAATTGATTTTTAAAATTAGCAAAAACACAAGGAAGGAAAAAAACGACTCATGCAAGCTATAATACTTAATAGAAATTACCTGCAGCAATGACTGTTTTCATCTAATTAGAGCTTTCAATTATGCTTTTTAATTAAGAGCTGAAAGTAAAGGAGGAGAATTGTCTGCTAAAAAAACACACTGAGAAGAATTTTAATATTGTGGAATTATAAAATGGAATACCTTTATACTTCAAGAGTTAAAAATAAGAACACTAGGTTAGTTTTCTTATTTTTCCTTTCTTATTCTATCTCTACTTCTACTTTCTCTTACCTTCACAAATTTTAGAAAGACAATCTTTAGATAAGAGAAATCCCCCCTTTTTTATTGTGGTTTAATTTTTATGATAATCCTGTATTACATAATCAAAAAAACTCCTTTATTACCATGAATTTGAGAAAAACAGGGTAGAAAGAATACTGTTGTACTTGAACTTTGATGAAGGAGAAGATCCTGAAAATGTCTGTATGTAAAGACCTAGATCTCTTGGAGAATGGTCTAATGCTGAGAAGGGAGGGAGGGAGGGAAGGGAGGGAGGGAGGGAGGGAAGGAAGTAAGAAAGGAAGGAGGGAGGGAGGGAAGGGAGGGACGGAGGGACGGAGGGACGGAGGAAGGAAGGAAGGAGGGAGGGAGGGAGGGAGGGAGGGAAGGAAGGTTGGTGTTTAAGAAAGAATGTTGAGGTTTGAACAGATTAATGTGGAAGGAGAATATTGTGTTCCAGAAAAACAATTGTTGACCTCCTAAATAATGACGCTACTGAAATAACTTGGGGGGGGGTGTATGTGTGTATGTGTGTCTGTAAATGGGCATGTACAGCTACAGTCACTGGCTTCTAAACAACAAATGTGACTGGGTGATCAAAATCCTGCCACTTTTTACATGTGTTTAATGTGTATGATACCAATCCAGTATGCCCGATCATACTAGCCCATTTTTATGTCAGTAACCATTGCTTGGATGCCTCCAAATCTCCCTGCCAACTGGAAAACCCGATTTACCCACAAGCTGCACAGATTCTCCCAAACGAGCAACGGTACCAACCACAAAAATAGCCTTCCTTTGGCTGCAGATAAATTGCAACGAAGCCAGGAAAATAAATAAGCTTTCCAATCCAACTAACGTACAAGGGCAGAAGTTCTAAAGCAGTGGAAAACTTTTGAGCAGAGGCCTTTTCAGACAAGGAGTAGCTCAATGACAGCTGCTAGTAAAACAGATGAAAGCCATATCAATCTGGAGGCTTTATATCAAACAGCCAGAGATTCCCATCATAAGGCCAGCCTGCTTGATTTTAAAGGACTTGTAGAGAGTCTTGTGTTCTAATCAACTTAGGCACCAGGCCTGGAGAGAGATAATAGTATGGTGATAGAGTGCCAGAGTGTAAACCAAAGGGCTGCCGTTCAACCTCTCTTCCCTAGCAAAGAGCAGGAACCGAAAATAATAGGTCTGAGGAATATCTATCACAAAACTGTTTAGACCAAGCGCTTGTCAAAACAGATCATCATCTTTCTCTCAAGTCCAAAAAAACCTTGTCTCTAATCACCCTTAATCTCTGTCTCTCAGTGAATGCAAGTGCAAGTTTCTCCCAAATGGTTTCCTTATTCGTTCTCTCTCTTACTTCCAAACTTTTCTGTGGGATTAGATTCACTAGGATTGGCAGCTGATAAGAAATCTTCCTGGAGGGGAGAGGGGAGATTACTCCAGAGTAAAGTAAGTCAGGGAAAGAGTCAATGGGATTTATTATTTTTATGCATTCCTTTCACCTTATTAAGACATTACAATGTCAGGTGCATTCACCACTTGAACCAGAACATATCTAGTGATACACATGAAGAAAGCTTTCTTCCTATAAACATTCAAGGCAGATGTCTGCAAGAAGAAAGATCTACCATTATTGATTGGTAAACCTAGATCTCATAGTCCAGATGTCATCCATCTCCAATAAAGTATAAAGATATGGCCACTACAGAAGATCATAAACGCTGAACACACTGGTATTTCTGTCTTATTTTTTAAAGCGGACTTTTTATCTCTGGGGAAAAATAATTTTGAAAGGTTTTTTTTAAAATAAAACATTGCATTCCTAGTTAAAATCTCACATTTTACATCCTTGGCATCAGAAGATGTTATTAGTTGGCTAGTAATAATGTCACTGAAATGATATATGGTTTAATAATAACAACCAATGCTGCAACATATTTCAAAGCATTAGATATAGTGTAAAAAGCTGTGCTGAGATATTTACAAGAAAGCTGGACAATAAACAAATGTCTCTAAATCTGCAAGAAATACAAGCAAATTTCATTGGAATAAAGATGAGAGACTCTGGATCAGGAAATAAATTATTGTTTCACAATGATTGTAACTGTGTCCAGTTAAGGTGATAGCACCTATTTAACCTGGACTGATCTCAATATCAAGTTAAACTCCATTGGAATGGCAGCTAAAATGGTAGGTTAGACTGAAAAATTATACAAATTTATCCCAAAGAAGGCAATAGAGCGAAATATAATTATGTCTGATTCAAGGAAACCTTTTAATAACTTCAATCTTTCTTCTGAAAATATATTTTTCAATATATCTGATTTTATTACAGGTAGTCCTCGTTTAAGGACCACAAGTGAGCTTTTTATAGATACATGAGATATTTCTTCCATTCAAAATTATGTAACTTGGTTTCCTTTTTCCCCAAAACAGCCCTTTTTAAATTGGTAAATTTGTTTTTATCCATTGTTAGCAAAAAATCCATAAAGGGTTTGCAGTGTTTTACGAAAGTAGTCGTTCTTTTCTTAATCAAACAAGTCAATTTAACCATTTTTGTAAGTTCTATCTTGTTCATGTCCATTCCCTCATTGTGGTATTTCTGTATTTTATATTCGATTGATGCTTAACAATATTTCTGAACTGTCTGGAGCTTTTTTTTAATTGCTACTACATACACCTATTGCAAGCAAGCAACCATATGGTATAATAGCACTAACACTAGCACTTATATACCACTTCATAGTGTTTTACAGTCCTCTCTTACAGAGTCAGCATATTGACCCCAACAATCTGGGTCTTCGTTTTACCAAAATCGGAAGGATGGAAAGCTGAGTCAACCTTGAGCCAGTCAATATTGAACTCCTGGCAGTGAGAAGAGTTAGTCATCATGGCTCTTGAATTGTATAATACAATTCAAGAGTATATATATATATATATATATATATATATATATATATATATATACACACACACACACACACACACACACACACACACATACACACACATATACATACATATACATACACATAGAGAGAATATATAGAATATCAGTCATAATTTATATTCTACAGCTGTTTGGATTTTGTAGTTCTTTTCTATTCAGTATTATCATTTGGAAAAATCTGTCAGCTTTTTTTTTTTAAAGCCTATGAAGAATGACTCTGTGGGGCTTTATCCTTAAATAAACATCATTAATACATGCTTACTTGATCAAGAGCAGAAGGTTAAAAACAATGGACAAATAGAGTTCAGAATGAACTACTTGTGGATATCTTTTGAGAAAGGTTTTTTTTTTAAAGTATAAGAATGGGGAATTCAGTTAAGCAGAATTTTGCTCTTCGCACATTAGAATGAAAAAGTGTTCTTCACACATTTTATACAGAAGTGTATTTGCTGTCTTTGTCTAATTTTCCTTTCCTTTATTGTATATACTTTTATGCTAAATCAGGGATGTCCAACCTTGGCATCTTTAAAATTTCAACTCCCATTATTTCTCAGTGACCATGGCTGGCTGGAAGAATATTGGCTGGTCCACAAAGTTTTAAAGTTGCCAAGGTTGGATACCTCAGCACTAAATGCTTGTTTTTCATGATGTCTACGTTTGTCTCTAATTTAAATTGAGTTTCTTTCTGGAAAGCTGCAGTTATCTAATACTGATCTCTTCATGCATGCAAAATTCACACCTCTTAAACCAGGGATGGATACAACTTACATGTGTCCCCACCCTCCAGCAATCTTAGATAACGGCCACCAATAATTAAAATTGTCAAATTTGGCAGCACACTGTTTCATTTATCTCCTAAAAATAAGGATGTACAGTGAAGACTGAAGACTTCTGAGAACAAGCCACCTTGGAGATCTTCAACAACAACAAGTGTGGTTTGTGGCCATTCAAAGAAAAAAGAAAAAGAGTTCAAAGAGCAGGACTGAATGCTGTTGCCTACCAGAGGGCTCCACTTCCCTTTACAAGTTTAATGCTGCTCCCAAATGAAAGTGGAAAAAACTAGATTCATTATTTCCAATGTCACTGGAAAGCTCTGCCTGCCTATCCAACCCAAGAAAATTGGAAGTCTGAATTACTGCCCACAATCCCTATACAGTTCCTTTGTTGTCTTTGCCAGCCCATAAATGGCAAAGGGACTTTTATTTATTAATTAATTTGTCAAGCATGTATAAGATAGCAGATATAAGTATAAACATGATTATGAATACAGAAAATGGATACCAATAAATGGGGACATTAGGACAGGGATGGTAGGCATGTTGGTGTGCTTATGCATGCCCCTTACAGACCTCTTAGGAATGGGGTGAGGTCAACAGTAGACAGTCTAAAGTTAAAGTTTGGGGGTTTGGGGATGAAACCACAGAGTCAGGTAGTGCATTCCAGGCATTGACCACTCTGTGGCTGGAGTCATATTTTCTGCAATCGAGTTTGGAGCGGTTTACCTTAAGTTTGTATCTATTGTGTGCTGGTGTATTATTGCAGTTGAAGCTAAAGTAGTCATTGACAGGTAGGACCTTGTAGCAGATAATTCACAGTCCCCTGATCTCATATACCTAGTTCTTCACAAAGCATTTTTCCAGTATCATTTTCTAATGAAGATTTTGAGACTGAATCATATACAGAAACCCCAAGAGAAAAGTGGATTTTCCTTTTAGTAAGAACTTTACCTGGAGGGCTCAAAGTATCATTCTAATCTTTCTGCTTAGAGATTTATTTTTTCTCCTTCTCCATATTATTGAGTGGATAAGTACCGTACATTGTTTTTCTTGTCCATGCAGATGAGAAAAAAAGTGTGCTTGGAGGCATCTTCCTATATGGTGTACTTATTTCTTATTTGTGTTTTTTCTTGATTTATCAGTACTAATGTCTGCTGGTCTAGATAAACCATGTATTAAACAATTAATTCTAGGAATACATGGATGGGAAATATGTTGCTGAATTACACCTCCCAGCAGCATGATTCTGGCAACAGCATCTGAAGCATCACATGAAACTTACCTGCGTTACATTTTCCCCTTTAATTGATTTTCTTACTTTCCTCATGATTGTTTGCTATAAAAATTAGTCCCCAGACTGTTAGAGATCCAAGGAAATATTATGTAAATAGCCACATGATTTCTCTATTATCAGTGAAAAAATGTACCTCATAGCTAGTTCATTTGGAAGGCAGTCAAAAATTCATAGACCCATAATGACTTCCTTCTTTCTGTAGGATATATGTGCAGTGTCCACTTACTTTGGGACATGTTGGACCTAATTTTAAAATACTCCAGCTGCTGGAATTCTTTGATCTCCATCTTAAACTCAACTCAGTAAATCTTGCTGAAAAGAACTCTAAGTGACAGTTGGGTTTAGACATGGATCTCTTTCAGTTTAGACAACATGCAGTGCTTCTGCATTATGTGCAGCTCTTGAACTTCTCTGGAGAGAGTTTGAGCTGTTTGGGAGCTGTTTGAGAATGAGAAGGTTACCGGGTTTCCAAAATTGATTAGATTGGCTGATTTAGTGTCTTTTAAAGGCCTTGTTGCAGTTGTGACAAGATGGCTAATCCCTCCATCTCCCTAACACCCAAATCCTTAGAAAATTGCTATCCTGTAGCCATCTAGAACAGGGGTCTCCAACGTTGACAACTTTAAGACTTGTGGACTTCAATGCCCAGAATTCTGGGAGTTGAAGTCCACAAGTCTTAAAGATGCCAAGGTTGGAGACCCCGATCCAGAACACATGTGGATGATTTTCCATCCTTTCCTTAGCCAAAGAGGCTCCAAAGAAACAGTTTATTCACTGGTTCCTTAGTCTTTGCTGTGGCTGTTGGCTCCACTTTCACAGAGCCATCTTCTATTCACCAAACATCCCTTGGAAGTCTTCAGAAGCAGGCAATTCTCAATATGGATGGTTTCAGGTACAAAAAAAATGTTAAACAAGTCAGACTCATAAGAGTCATTTCACCTAATTAAGGACCTCCCAAATCTCAATAATCTCAGGTCATTTTGACTCCACTTGTTCTAGTGACCTCTCCATTTTCTTTAAAGGAAAAGTATTTCAGTAATAATTTATGTTTGGAACTCTGTATTTTGATATGGCCTATTGGCTAAACCATAAACTAAATGAAACTAACTTTAAAGGAAAGAAACAATTTTTTTTCTTGATTAGCAAAGGAAGAAATAGGATCTACTTATTATTAGGATTAAAAAAAATCCCAACATGAAAAAAATGAAAAATAAAATGCATTTTTTTATGTTATTAATCCAATTTTCAGAATATAGCCCTTGGGAAGCTACACAGATACAATGAAACTCTTAAGTCAACAGATATTTCTTAAATTTGTCTTTAGGGCATAAAATATTAGTAATGATTAAAAATAATCCCCTATTGCAGTAGCAGTAGTAACATGTCCTTAGCCAAGTTCCCAACAATAAGGCATATTTTATCACTTAGTGTTGAATATGTTTCATTTTGTTATTGATTGCAATGATTTACACATCAGATCAATTTGTTAGTGCTCAATAAATACTTGCAGTGGTGTCATGGTTGCTTCTCTAAAGAGAACGTAAATAGTGGAATCCTAGTTCGAATACCAACTCAGCTATTAAAGGCAGATCTCAAAAATTGCAGCAAACATGATAAAATATAAAAATATTTGTTTATATTTTTTCCTTCTTTTTATTTTCGCTCACACAGAGAGGGTCTCCTCAGGGTGCCATCGGCCAAGCTATGCCGGCTGGCGACACCCAGGGGGAGGGCCTTCTCTGTGGGAGCCCCAGCCCTATGGAATGAATTGCCCCCGGAAGTGCGTAAGATCTCCGACCTCCGGGTATTTCGCTGTGCCCTTAAGACCCTGTTGTTCCGCCAGGCTGGGTTATCAATGTAATAATTTTAAATTGGGTGTTTTAATTTTTGAGGTCTTAAATTGAGCCGAATTATTTAATAATTTTAATAATTTTAATTGATGTTTGTCTTGTGCTTTTAATAGGCTGTACACCGCCCTGAATCCTTCGGGAGAAGGGCGGTATAGAAATAAAATTATTATTATTATTATTATTATTATTATTATTATTATTATTATTATTATTATTTTCTCTTTCATCTTGTAGAAAATGTACATTTAAATGTTAATGTCCAGTGAAAGATCCAAAGCAGCTCACATGAATGATTTCATATGATTCATATTGTCTTGCATCACATGCAACTGTAACATTCTTCCTTTCTCTTAAAAGCAAATTACCATAAAAGGCTTTTTGGAATCAACCCAAGCCACCTTCAGTCCTCATGTTCCCAGATATATTCATTTAAATTGAACACTGGATGATTTCCCAACATTGTATTGGGTGATACTTTCCCTGGTAAACATTCTAATTCTCTCTTTCTCTCTCTTTGTGTGTGTGTATAATATTGTGTGTATAATATTGTGTATCTAAGGCCATAGAGAGAGAGAAAGAGATATAAATAAAAGCATAAACAATAATAAATTACAGCAGCAGCATCCTATCCTTGGGAAGGACTCAATAGGTGGACAAAACTGCCAATTCCAATATCTAGCTAACTGTGCTATGTACCATAATATTTTTTTTCTTTGAACAAGCCTGTAATGCCTTGCATGGGGTTGGAGTCAGGGAGACTAAAGGGAGCTGAGCATTTACTGGCTGGATGCCCTTTCTGACACCTACGTGGCTCTCACAGCAGATATTTTCTCTTTGCACCTACAGAGAGAAATGTCTGCCACTACTTAGGATCGAACTCACAGCCTCCTGATTGTGAGGCGAGAGCTCCACCTCTTGGCCACTAGGCCACTCATGCAATGTACCATAATAAAGTGCTAATATAGTATAATGTAATGTAGTAATAATAATGTAATATAGTGCTAATAATAATAACGCAATGTACTGCTTATAATAATGTAACTAATATTAATTATAAGTATCTGTTAATTAATAAATAATACTTAATGAAAATTGAGTCCTTAATGAAAATTGAAATCAAGTGGCCTTGATTTGAACATGTATGCAGGAAGGAAAAAAGAGAGAAAACCTGGACTTCTATGATCGTCAACCATCAAGAGAAATTACCTATAACAGGATGGAAGAACTTGTGGTCTTCCAGACATTGCTGAGCTAACAAATCCAGTTTTCTTCTTTGCCAGGTCTGCTGCCTGAGGCTGTTGGCAGTTATAGTTCCGCAATGTCTATGCATGTTTGCCATGCCTGGCTTATACAAAGAATTTTAAGAAAAAGCAGTCAAGAGAAGAATTAAGCACATCAAAAAAAAATTTTTATCTCTTTGACTGGATTCATGTTGTCCTAAGGAAAAATGAAATATGGTTTTTGGTTAAAATATTATATGAACCTATCTGTTGTGACGTATTGAACAAAAAAAAAAGAAGGGTTAACATCAAGACTATCAGTCTTATGCTGCAACAATCCAGATAACCATTAGGTGACAGCAAAAGGTTTGACATTTCTTTGCTTCCATCTACTGGTCATCCTGATTTGTGTAATTCAGATTTGGTAATTCAGCCCTTGTGAAAGCAAACAATGACTTGGTGTGATGTGTAAACTCAACCGCTGATACCACTTCCATATATTTAGCAAATAAGAATCTGCTTAGATAGCATATTTCAACCTAGTATAATGAACTTGTATTGCATTATTGTCTGCATTTCCTACATCTTTTCATTTTTTAAAAAAAATCAGTGACTTTTGGGGGGCTTTTTGTTTGTTTTTTTGAAATTTATATCCTACTGTTTATTCATTTTATTGTTTAACACAGGGAAATGTTGCCTTATGTCCCTTTTTAAAAGACTCCATTATATTTGAAATATATTCTAGAAAACCAACCAGAAATGTATCTGTGGAGAAATGTTGCAGAAAAGCGAATCACGTATGCATTATTGCCATAAATTTAAAAGACCATCTTGACTTCTAAAATAAACCAGTTCCACTAATACCTCATTGCCACAGGTCAAGTGTGACATCCCAAGAACTCTTTGTCTTTACTGAGATAAATGAACATACTTCTACAAATTGTCAGTACCTCAAATGATTGTAATATTCTTATGCACGTTACAGTAAATCTGTTTCATTTATAACACTATAAATATGAAATAAAGACCTTATATTGCATTATTAAAGGCACATACCCTGTAGAAATGGGCCAGTGGATAAGGAATCTTGAGTTGTAATATATGAAAGATTTGTTGTCATGTGAAGAAAAAAAAATGTCAGGTCATAAATTCAATATTAATCTCAATCCTTTTTCTTTTGTTCTTTCAAGTCTGTGTTGACTCTTGGCAAATGTCTGGACAAGTCCCAGCAGTTTTCTTGGCAAAACTTCAGAATTGTTTGTCCTTGCCTTCTTCATAGACAGAATGACTGACCCAGCCACATTTGTGCCTAAGGCAGAATTAGAACTCACAGTCTCCTGGTTTCTAGCCTAATGCCTTAATCACTAGACCAGACTGACTCTCTAAAATAGTTATCGCTGCATTATTTGACTTTTTTCCCCACATTAATTTAGAGCCATAAGATACAATTTAAAGCAGACTCAATAAACACCTTTATTCCTTCCACCTGAGTATTTTCAATACGCTTACAAGGTTTCAGATTTAATACGCAAGATTTTCAATAAAACTTAATTTAAAAGACATCTAGGGAAATATCCGACTTTTTTTCTTCTTCTTCTCATTGGATGCAGTCTCTTTCCATTAAAACTAATTGCACTTGTTGACTTCAGTAGCCTTTTGTACTTTACAGTGACTTTCAAATGTTTGAGCCTTTATAGGCAGCTATCAAAAGAGAAATCACTCTGGAAAGGTACTGAAAGGTGTTCAAGAATGTTTTAAACAGAAAAGAGGTTTTATACAAATAAGATGATGTAATGCCCAAGGGTTTTGTTTTAATGTTAATATATTGGATTGGTTGGGGTCTTTTGTTTGTTTGTTTGTCATAAGAAATGCTGGCTCAAGTAGATGTGCTAAATTGTACCTCTTAGAATCTTCTAAATCAAAATTACCAACCAAATTTGCCATAGAAGTAATCTATGGATTGCAAATTACAAATTAACTTGGACTTTGCAGGCAAAACTCAATAGAAACAACTATTGAAGTGATATTGCACAAAGGCCAAAAATCTCATTTTCTGTTAGATGGATAGCCATATAAATTTGATTAATAAAATAAAATAAATAAAAACAAACATGGATGTGGAGAATTCATCCCATTAACAGGGTTGAGTAGCTTCTCCCTTCTTATGCTGCTATAATGGTCATCCATATGAAAAGAATTTTTGCAGTGGGAAAGCTTTCTCATTTAAAGCTCTATTCCTGGTCTTGTATTTAGTATTAAATCCATGTGCTTGTATTATGCATTACAAACGACAAAACTTCAAGTTAAATAATTTTAACCTCAACATTATCTTATTAATTAGGCTTATTTTCCTCATTTCATGTAAGTTTTGACAGTAAGAAGAGCTTGAATCATTACATTTGAGGTACAAAATTGTGGCTTTTAGTACTATATTTAGGAGATCAATCTTTTACCGTATGTTCACAGACCTATTGAAACACTGAATAAAATATCATTCCTTTCATAGTGATACAGATGACACATGTAATTAATTAATCCTTACTATCTATAGTTTAATAAGCTAGTATAGTGTAGAATGCAGTATGTATTAATTAGTTGAGTAAATAAATTAAATATGTGGTTTAACACAAAAAACTTTAATTGCATAAGCCAATGTTATGGAAAAGGATGAAAGTAGAATGACCTTAATCCTTAAGGGAACTGATTTGCTTGTATAGATTTAATATATGTGAAGAAAGTTTTATTCACAGACAACTCCCACCTCACCCCCGCCACTGAGGGTCATATCTCATGTATAGCAAAACAATGGGTCTTATTGGACAAGATATCCCTGCCATTCATTTCATTTTGGTTTCAGGTGAAGAACTGGCTATTCTTTCTAGTTTTACAGATGTCCATTGCCTGGTCTTGTCCATTGAATTGAGCTTTTTGATGGTACCCGGCTCCAATTGCCTGATGAGTAATTTTTGCTGACTGTATCTTTTCTTCAGATCTACTCAGTGGTGGGTTCCTCCTGGTTCTGCCCAGTTCTGCTGAGCCAGTAGCGGTGATGATATGATGTCACCGAACTGGTTCTGCCCCCCCCCACGCCCCCGCCCCTCTCCCAAGTTATTCTTACCTTTTATTTGGCCCCACCTCCAATCTATTGCTGCCTCCTGAGTCCCAGCTGATGGGCTATAAGGAAAAAAACTGTTTAAACTCTTGCCACGGGGCTTCAAAGGGCCGTCCTACAGCTGATCAGTGGTAAAAGGCAGTTTGGTGGTAGACCAATGCCTCCAAAAACAAATGAGTAGACTGGTGCCTGCAAAAATAAATGGGTAGACCAGTCCCTGCAAAAATACATGAGTAGACCGGTGCCTGCAAAAACAAATGGGTAGACCTGTGCCTGCAAAAATAAATGGATAGACCAGTACAGCTCTGCAAGCAGTTAAAAGCCTGGTAGACCAGTACCTCTGCTAAATCCTAAAGAATTGCCACATGACCATCAAGCCATGCCCACAAAATAAGCCACGTCCACAGAACCAGTAGTAAAAAAATTAGGATCCACCCCTGGATCTACTGATAAAAAAGCAAGTTATAAATGCTTCAATGAATAAAATAAGGCAGACTTTAAAACAGGCACAAACAGAATAAGAAAGTAAATATGTAATGGCACGTTAGTGCATTAGCATCAAAAAAGTTTTTTTCAAGGTATTCATTTTTTCATGTGTGTGGCATATAAGTATGTAGGCATTTAAATAAAAAAGTTTAAAACAAGGACCAAAATATTGATTTGTGTGTTGAGTCAAGTTACTTAACTAATAAATGGCATTAGTTCAAGATTGCTGAAAAATTGGCTATGGTAGTTAGCATCTAGATCAGGGGTGTCAAACTCGCATCATCATGGCAGCATCGCGAGATGTATTGGGACTTTTCCCCCCTTCATTAAACCAGGCGGGAGCAGGGCCAGTGTGTGACGCATTTGGGCCACGGGCCGTGAGTTTGACACCCCTGCTCGAGATTGAAAAAGTCATTTGTCAGTGAGTTCTGAGATATCCAAACATATATTTTTAAACAAGCTACTAAAGTATTTTATTTTAATTTAGTTTTATACAAGCTTTAATTTAGTTATTATACCTTGCATGCAAACTAGTGCAAATATTTTCTCAGCATCACTGAGAAGATCTACAGTTTATTTAGATCTAGAAATATATATCATAAGTTTAAAAATATGAACACTGTCAAAATGAATATATAAACAAATTTAGGGATAATCATTAGAGCTTCATTGCGAAATGTTTCTTTCTGCAAAGCAAAAAAAGTTCAAGCAGAAAATGGATTAAGCTGTTAATTAGAAAAGTCAGAGCAACTACAGTTCTTACTGTGAATGAGCAGATCCAAAATTAAAGAGGTGTTGTTCTTTAATTTTAGATAAAAATGTTTTAAATAATTTAAACCATTTCCATGGTGTCATTGTGCAAATTTACCTACATTTTTACCTCACACATAGTTCATAGTCTCTCACCTTAGAAGCATGAAAATTATAGGTTAAAAAATAAAGTTGGATTAAAATGAAAGATCTGGCTAGCATTTTTCTTTTAATTTAGAGCACTGTTCTCTGATGACTAAATTCTTCTTCCTTGGTAAATCATTTCATAATTCTCCATTATCCTAAATTTTGCTAAAATGAGACTGCCAGACATTAAACCTCCATTAAGTAAGTTTTGAATAACTTTTTCACAGTCCTCTGAAACTCATTGAAAGTAAATGCTGGACATATATTAGGAGAATAGATTATTAAGAATTTAATCATGATTGTTCATTATTAGTAATCAGTAATCAGCCCCAATTCAAGAATATGGCATATAAAACCACCATCTTTGAGTCTGATATTAACTGAACTGATAAATAGCTCTCATCATCATCAGCCATTCTGTCATGTCTGACCCTTGGCCACTCTATGGATCAGCATTCTCCATGCCGCTCTGTCTCATACTACTTCCTTCAAAAAGACCTGTTGACCTACACCAATTTTCCCCACCCAAAAACTTTATGGAACAATTAAAAGATAAATAGCTCTACCTTTGGATAAATGAGCCTATTTCCTAGAATTTTGAGGGTATCATACAAGAATTGTGACAGATTTAGCATAAGAAATTCAGGTGATAAATATAGTAACTTCTAACTAACTTGTAGAATTTTTCAGAAACAATACCCTCCAGAAGATTTGCATTACAACAGATTTTTTCCTCCCACTGATCTTGGTTTGGAAAGCAGCTGTAGCCCATTCTTGCTCAACAGCAGTGTTTCTCAACCTCTATAGGCTTAAGACATATGGACTTCAATTCCTAGAATTCCACAGTCAACATGCCAGCTGGGGAATTCTGAGAGTTGAAGTCCACATGTCTTAAAGTTGTGGAGATTGAGAAGCACTGCTCTGGAAGACAGGAAATGAGCTACTTTAGATTCAGATAGAGTGGGTAATCTGGATATTAATAACTCAATGACAGAATAGAATTATAATAAGGTAATAGCAATGTGCCCAGAAGGAAAACCCTACATTAGGTGACAGCGTTGGCTCAAAAAAATCATTTACAGAAGTACACTGGCAAAATCCTTCCCAAACATCTATGTTAAACTGCAAACTACACAAGGATCGGATAATCTCCCTGAATCTTCAGAGGATGAGGATGAACATCAGTCTGACAATCAGTTTCTTTCCCTTATCATGTCAAAAAGCCCTTGAGACTTAATGAGCAACAATAGAGCCAACCTGACAAACAAAGATATAGTAGAGCCATAGTTCCTTTACAGCATAAACATAAGGAAAATAAGAAATATAGGAAAACTAGCAAGGCGGGGGGGGGGGGGGGGCTTTTGAATATTTTGTTTTATTTAGTATGGCATATTTGAAAATTTGCAATCAGGGTCTGAAGTAGGATACAGTAATACTTGATGCATTTTGTATGGTTGAACTCACCAGAAGAAAACGAACTGTTCTGACCTAGGCTTCCTGAGTCATTAAAACACACGAGTAGTCCCAAAAACCTCTTTTATTGCAACAGCTGTGAATTCTGTTCATTCCCAATTAGTTATAAAGAGTCCTTCGGGAGAAGTCCTTCGGGATAATCACCCACCTTTATCTCCCTTGACATGCTGCCAAAGACCTAATTGGCAAAGCCACACGGAGTCCAGAATCAAACAGAGCTTCAGGCTTTAAGCTGAACCGAATGAACAAACATTGCTCCTCTTTTAAATCTTATGGGAGGGGCCAATCATCTCCCAGCCCTACTCCCTAGTCATCCCTTTTGTTTTAGCTGTTCTTGCCTTCTGGCAGCTCTGCGCATGCACGCCCTGGGAACAGGCTCCCCTGTTCTTCTGCCTCGCTGAGCTCCGACTCTGGAGGCTCCGGAGGCAGCAATACCTCCCAGATGGACCTTTCTCTGCTTCCAAGCCTTCTTCAGACTCCGGGACTGGCCCATGGTCTTCCCCAGCCTCCTCACTGTCTGAACTCTGCTGCCAGCTCCGCAGGCTGCTGGCGGACCACAACACTAACATGGACAGGAAATAAATAAAATAAGAATGAATAGAGACACAAAAATATTTTCTACACAAGCTTAGTGCAGCATATTCTAAGCCAAGGCAATTAGTGTGTTCTTTAAACATGCTTATCTTAAATGGAGGCATTTCATTTTGAAATTACCAGCTACCTAGGCTATAAATGGATTTTTAAAATAGGGAGAGAGGGTGAATATACCCAAGCCTGTTATTCAGAAAGAGAGACTAATTTATTTTTCCTTAATTAATCATCCGCGTTTCCTCCCTTCTATTTAGCTTTATTCCATGAGCTGTAAATTACACTTGTATAATCCAAGAAATATTTCAAATTAAATGTCCTTATGAGAAAGGCTGCACTTTACAAGTACTTTAGCATACCTCTACATTTAGGAGTTTTATTTACTCGTGGGCAATCATTTAGGTCCGTAATACAAACCGACCTCAGTAAGAAAGTCTTCACACTCTATTTTCTATTTTGCCCTTCAATTTTCAGATCCTTGCAAATTGGGAAAAGAATTCTAGGTTGTTTTCAAAATCATTAGTCTTTACTGAAGTAAATATATCCTCTTTTTCTCTTGACATTCTTTGTGGTTGCTTCTACTTTTATTTATTTGTAAAATATCTACTTTGAAGGACTGAAGAACAAATTTAGGGACAGATTATCATGCAGGAAAAAATCTATCATGTTATCAGTAAGAGTCAACAGTGCTTTAATGACATCTGATCAATCAGTCAATAACAAAAGCAATAGCACTTAGATTTATATACTGCTTCATAGGGTTTTACAGACCACTCTAAATGGTTTACAGAGTCAGCATATTGCCCCCAACAATTTGGGTCCTCATTTTACCCACCTTGGAAGGATGGAAGGCTGAGTCAACCTTGAGCCTGGTGAGATTCGATCTGCCAAACTGCTGGCAGCCGGTGATCAGCAGAAGTACCCTGCAGTACTGCACTCTAACCACTGCACCACCGGGGCTCTGGAATAGTCAAATAATTATTCCATCTTTTTTATAGAAACTTAGTATTATACATAGCATTTCTTGTTCCAGTTTTCTCCTTATCAGAGATCTGTGGATTATAATTAACCTAAAGCCATCAGTGACCCTGAGGCTGGGTCCTAATCCTAATCTAACAATTAAATAATTACACCACTCTAAATTCACTTTACATCTTTATAATCTTATTGATCCCATAAGTATATCTCATATTTGTCTTTAGTTAGTTCTGCCTTTATAATTAATTTGAGGCATAAAGGGGGATTAAATGATTTATTCGGAGGACAAAAATGTGAATATTAATATGATTTTAGATTTTTCAGCAAAGGGTTGGGTTTTGGCTGCAAAAAAAAATTAGTCTTTCCCACAAATTATCTCTTTCTGCCTCACTATTTTATATCATTGGTAATATTTTTCTTTAAATGTCCATCTTTTTTTTTAATACTGACCAATTCCTTTAGACATTTTCCTGTTGTTATTTCTAAAGGACCCCATTCAGTAACCATTAATATGATTATTTAAATAGCAGCAACCAATTTTCCAGAGATGCCTGGAAAAGTAAGTAGATTATTCTTATTTAAGATAATGAGAGATTTTGCCTATACAATAATTACAGCAGAGCAGTCAATCATTATATTTTTAGAAGTCCTGGGTACATCACAAAGGAACATTTGTTTTTTCTGCTCCTTGTAATGTGTCTATTATAAATCACTGTTGCTTTAATTAACTTTACACCAGATCCTTTATTATAGCTATAGTTACTTCTCTTTCTACTACTCTACTATTACATTACTCTACTACCATTACAAGGCACTACTGCAGAGCAGATAAAAACTGCTTGCATGTATACCATCTTTTCTCCTCTTATTAAAGCAATTTTATGTTCACTATATTTCAATCTTTCAAGTATGTGCATTTTTTAACAGGATACTGCCGACAGATATTCTTACAGTGCACATGAAATCGTTAGACGTTTGCTTCAGGAAATAGTTGATGAAACATAAACCATTATGGCAGGTGGTGGCTAGCACAAAAGCTCAACTAATGGAGGCTTAGTTAATTCTGTACAACTCCCGGTACTCATTCAGTTTACTCAGCAGGAATCCAATTAGTCCATTACAGCACAAGAGCTATTTAATACTTTCGTGGTTCTGTTAAAGCTACAGTCTGTGGTTCAATATGAGACGCATGTTTTATATCAAAATTTTGTCAACTTTGAAAGCAGCATATGTAATGTTTGTTCTATAATAAAAAAATAGTTGTTTTGAAAGAGAAAAAAAAATTCTCTTGACTATGGTGGGAGTTAAGGTATTCCACAGGCCACAGGCCACAGGCCACACGCTCACAAACACACACAAAAAGAGAGAGAGCATGAAATTTGAACAGTTACCGTTCAGTAAGTGTAATTTAAATTCAATAGCTTAACTTTTTCATGATGTAATAATTTCACATTTTATATTTGTTGCCCGTAAACTGCTAAACTGAAAACTCTACTGAAAATCACCTTGCATCAGTTAAAAGTCAGGACATTCTTTTTAAAAAAAAATTGAACAAATAAATAAATAAAATGTATTTTTACAATAACTGCTTAGTCCACTGATTGTTAGCCCTAAAACACACAAAGTGGAAAATATGGGAACCTGATGAAAATCTGAGATAAAACACATGTGGATTACACACAAGCAAATCCCCAAACATGTTTACCTGAATTGGGCATTCATAAACAACACAAGAATACATATTGTGATAGTAAAATACCAGAAAAGAACAAAGCCACACTAACAATAAACAACAAACGTCACTCCTAAACGAACGATCATCTTATCAAGTCAAAAGACTTGGAGAAGACTATGAGAATCGGTGGAGCTACTTTCCAGTGTAACTTCACTAATATTACTGAGCATTACACTATCTAATACATAGCAGTCTTCTCAAGAGTTGCAAGTTGGTTTTTATTTTCTCAAGAGTAACTATATAGGACTCCATTGCTATGGAGATCCATGTGCAAAAGATGGACCAAAAACAATCCTTTCTCCAATTTTTATTCTTTTTAAAAAAAGTTATTCCAGAACCACAAGAAGGTTCTGTGTATGCGCAGAAGCGCTGCACGCACGTGAAACAAGCACGCACGCAAGCTCACAGTTCTGAACCGGTAGCGAAGGTAAGTGAACCCACTACTGATATATGTGTTATGTATTTAATCCTTTAATCAAGCTGTCCATGCAATAGTGGTGAATATATCTGTAGCTCGGGTGAAAGATGAAGGTGGAGGTTTGTTCTCCAAGCTTGTGGGTTGGTTTCTGAATGTTTCATTACCAGGCTAGGTAATATATTCAGTGGAGTTTAGAGTGAATGTAATCTACACTGAAGATGTTACCCAGCCTGTTAATGAAACACTCTGAAACCAACCCACAAGCTCGGAGAATGAACCTTCATCCTCATAGCTGCCCTTCTCAACAAATGACTCTGGATGCAATTACAAAAAAATAGACTACAGAGCAGTCACAAGAAATAAAACAATCATTAATCATAGCACAATCAGGAAATGAGATACGTCACACACTGGGGTAGACTAACTCCAGTCTAGAACCAGATCTTTATGACCTTACAAAATGCCAGGAGAGTTGAGGACAGTCTAATCTCTGGAGGAAGAATATTCCAGAGTATCGATGCTATGGCTGAAAAGGATCATTTTCTGGGTACCACCAACTGCCCTTCCTTAGCCAATGGGACTTGGAGCACACCCATCCAGCCAAATTGAATCAGCTGGGTAGAAATAATTGGACAGAGATTGTTCTTTAGGACAAGGCATGAAGGGCTTTCAAAGTGACAACCGGCACCTTAAATTGTACCTAGAAGTCCACTGCCATCAAGTAATACAGCTCACAAAGCTGTGATGCCACAGGTGATAAATAACTGACACCCCATACCAGTCACGTTCCGCACCAGCTAAAACTTCTATATGCTCTTCAAGCAGGGACCCAAATTGAGTGCCTTGCAGTAGTCCAGATAAGAAGGCATGAGGTCATAAGTGACAATGAGTAGCATTTCCTGGTCAAGGAATGGGTGCAACTGGTTCACAGCCTGAAGGTGTTCAAAGGCTCTCCTACCCATAACAGGTTGCCCTCTGAAATGGATAGATTTAATGAAGAGGCTTATATGATTAACTGCACACTCTAAAACACAGAAAATGCTCTATTGAATGCTCTTTCTCTATTTGTGATCTACATATTTATCCAAACACAATATAGTGTTATCTTTCAAAACAATGGCACCTCAAACAGTGTACAATAGCAGCAGAAATTCAAATTCTTTCAAGACTCTTAAAGTAAAGTTCAAAGTCCTTTAACATTTCTCAGACCCACATTAAACCCAGTTGCCAGGTGGTAAGGCATGGCATTCAATCCATTTTACATGAATGTTACACTCACAAAGAAAATTCGTGCTTCATCAACTCTGGGTGTTCTCTTCAAATTCAATTCACCAGCCTCTTCAACCACCCACTGCAACTCAGGGGACATATGGCAAATTACTTTAACAGAACTTTCCTTTTAAAAACCCATCAATTTCTGATGAGCTGTACAGAGAACTGGCCAAGCTTATGTAATTTATTATTAAATCTCATGATTTCATCTCCTTTTAATTACAGATTCTGGTAATGTTGGGGAACTGGATGTGGTTCAGAAGGAGTCGAGATTCTACAACTTCCCCAATTACTGAAGATTCATATAACACATGAAACTATAGACATGTAGAGATCTATAATCTGATCAATATTTAGAGCACAGATTTCACGCACTAGTGAAAAAAAAAGTCTTTTAATGCTAGGATTTCACTGCAAACTGAAATGCATATAAAGTAATGTCACTGATATGAATAGCATTATCTCTTGAATTAAGCCCATAGTATTAAACTATTATCAATGCACATTTCTATAATAGTGCTACCAGAGTCAATAGCATTATCCACTGTAAAGGAATAACTATTATTCATGTATTAACTATGTTTTAGCCTCTATAATCCATTCTATTCAAAAGAAAAAGAAACATCGGCAGAACAGCTGAATAAATACTAATCTGCTAGCAGTCTATTATTGCTAATCTGACATTAAGGTTTAGATAATGAGTTTGTTAGTTGCCATTGAATCATAACAGAACAGAATAACAGAATTGGAAGGGATCTTGTAGGTCATATAATCCAACCTCCTGCACAAACAGAAGACCCTATACCATTTCAGACAAGTGGCTGTGGATCACGTGATCCAGGATTTTGCAATTGTCATAAGTGTCAGGACTGCTCATAAGTCACTTTTTTCAGTGTCATCATAACTTCAAGTAGTTGGTACAGAAATTGTCATAATTTGAGGATTAGTAGTAGATGAAATTAAAGGCAAGGAGTTGGTTTAGTATTAGTCCAAAGTGTTTTAAATTGTAAAATATGGTATTGTAGATTATTGTCAACAATTGACACTCTATTCCCTCTCTCTCCAGGCCCTTTTATAAATCAGAAATTATTTATTATTTTTGTACCACCCAAAAATTCTTTGTATGTACTTGAAGCAAAGATATATTATTTATTTTTATTTATTTATTTAATTTATATTCCATCTTTTGTTAAAAGAGCATCTCCCTTCTTCTGTCTTTCCCATAATATCCCTGTGAGTGGTTTGTATCAAAAAGAGTAGCCTAAGGAAGGTATGTTTTATTAAATAAAAAAAAACAGAAAAAAATACAGCCAGTGTCTTACGTTGATCTTTTATTGTTTATTGTTTTAATCAAGATTATTTTTATGGCAGTTAAATGCATGAAATGAAATATCTGCTACGCATTAGATTGACTCAGAAATATTTATTTAAACCTACATGTCAAGTATGTAGGATCGGACTGTTGCATTTTTATTTTTATTTTTATTCATTACATTTATATACCGCTCTACTCCCGAAGGACTCAGGGCGGTGTACAGTCAAACAATAAAATACATATAATACAAATATTTAAAGATTGTTTAAAATACAATTAAATAATTTAGTCCTGAAACAAAATATAAAACCCCAATTTATAAGAATAAAATTTAAGAATTTAAAAGTAGTTTTAAAAGAGGTTAGTCCAGGCCAGCCTGCTGGAATAGAAACATTTTGAGGGCATGGCAGAAGGGCCGAAGATCTGGGGTTGTCCATATCTCCGGGGGGAGCTTGTTCCACATGGTGGATGCCCCCACAGAGAAGGCTCTCCCCCTGGGGGCCACCAGTCGACACTGCTTGATCGATGGCACCCTGAGAAGCCCCTCTCTATGGGAGTGTACTGGTCGGTGAGAGGCTACTGGTGGCAGAAGGCAGTCTCGAAAATACCCCGTTCCTAAGCCATGGAGCGCTCTAAAGGTGGTAACCAAAACCTTGAAGCGCACCCGGAAGAACACAGGGAGCCAGTGCAGCTCATGCAGGAGGGGTGTCACATGGGAGCGCCACGACGCTCCCATAACGACCTGTGCAGCTGCATTCTGGACCAACTGGAGCCTCCGAGTGCTCCTCAAGGGGAGCCCCATGTAGACAGCATTGCAGTAGTACAGGCGGGAAGTGACGAGGGCATGAGTGATCGTATTTAATGAGTCCCGATTCAGAAAGGGACGCAACTGGCGTATCAGGCGAACCTGATAAAAAGCCCTCCTAGCCACAGCTGTCAGGTGCTCTTCTAAAGACAGTTGTGAGTCCAGGAGGACACCTAAGTTGTGAGCCCTCTCTGTGGGGGCCAATGACTCGCCCCCAATAGTCAGTGTTGGCATCAACTGACTGTATCGGGATGTCGGAAACCACAGCCACTCGGTCTTGGATGGGTTGAGCTTGAGTCTATTCCTCCCCATCCAGATCCCTACAGCCTCCAGGGACATCACTTCAAGGGCATCATTGGGGTGGTCTGGGGTGGAGATGTACAGCTGGGTGTCATCAGCGTACTGGTGGTACTTCACCCCAAAAACATGGATGATCTCACCCAGCGGTTTCACATAAATGTTGAACAGAAGCGGCGAGAGAACCAATCCTTGTGGTACCCCACATACAAGGAGCCTCGGGGTCGATCTCTGCCCCCCCCCCCATTGAGATACTTCTTTATTGATGGAGATAAAATAAAATATATGACTGTGAGTTTTGCACAAATAAACTCAGGTATAAATATCAGTGTAAGGGATGCAGGGTTTCATCTATATACATATAATTAAACATTAATTCTACCAGCATTTCCCCAGTCATTTTCCTAAATAAAATGAAATATTGCACAAGAAGTTCCATTTTCAGCATACAAATATTCCTCCTGAATTTTGTACCTACTAAGTAGTTGCATTATCATGCCTGATGTAGCAGATTGGGGTGAACCATGCCATTCTCAATAAAGCTGTGAAAGGGAAATGCCTGTTGAGAAAAGTGGGGGAGGGGAGACCAGAAGCCCAGAATTTGGCATATCCTGATAATTTGTTGCTTTTTCTGAAAAAGTAATATTTTCTAATGACTATTTGCAGTCATTAGACTATTTGAATTGTTAATTATCCGTAGCTGGCAGAACAGCAAAAAGAACATTAATTGAAATATGTTTAATTTTATTTCATTTCATTTTGTTTCACTTTTAACCTCCATGGGCTTCACAAATAAATGTGATCTTGTTGTGGTCCACCAGCAGCCTGCAGAGCTGGCAGCAGA
Organism: Ptyas mucosa; assembly: GCA_012654045.1. Classification (NCBI taxonomy): domain Eukaryota; kingdom Metazoa; phylum Chordata; class Lepidosauria; order Squamata; family Colubridae; genus Ptyas; species Ptyas mucosa. The sequence continues at coordinate 5,926,544 of WNWU01000043.1, read as the reverse complement.
ATCGGACAGTGAGGAGGCTGGGAAGGACCATGGGCTAGTCCTGGAGTCTGGGGAAGGCTCGGACAAAGGCTCTACATCGGAGGCAGAGAAAAGGCCATCTGGGAGATACATGCTGCCTTCGCAGCCTCCAGAGTTGGACCTCAGTGAGGCAGAGGAACGGGGGAGCCTGTTCCCAGTGTGCACATGTGCAGAGCTGCCAAAAGGCAAGAACAGCTAAAACAAAAGAGACGACTCAGGAGTAGGGCTGGGAGATGATTGGTCCCTCCCATAAGATTTAAAAGAAGAGCAAAGGCACATGGGCCTTTACAGGAAGCAATGTTTGTTCATTCGGTTCAGCTTAAAGCCTGAAGCTCTGTTTGATTCTGGACTCCGTATGGCTTTGTCAATTAGGTCTTTGGCAGCATGTCAAGGGAGATAAAGGTGGCTGATCATCCTGAAGGACTCCTCCTGAAGGATTCTTCATAAGTAATTGGGACTCATCTGTGAATGAACAGAATTTATTCTGTTCACAGGAAGCCTAGGTCAGAACAGATCTGAGTAGAAATAAGAAAAGCACAAGGTGATGTTGTTTGTGTTGGAGAGACAAGAAATATCAAGTGGAATAGAATGCACTGACTCTGAAAAATGTTCTGAGGGCAGGGCAAACTTTATAGAGAATAGTGTATGTATTATAGCCATAATTTCACTTCAGACGCATCTTCATCTTAAATTAAAGTATCCTTCTTCTGTAAAACCTGGCCTTGGTTATAAATGAATCAACTGATCCAGAAAGGACCACATTTGAAAGGGTCTTCAGCATTGGTTTTTTGGCTTCACTTCATTTCAATCTGTCTCTTGCATTTTTGAAACTCTTATATTTTTTCACTAAAGCAAAAGCAGCACTTAGGACTGTTGATTCCTCCTTCTCCTCCTCCTCCTCCCAATATTACTTAGAAAACTAGACTTTTCTGCTTGGAAAAAAGTATGAGGAGGAATTCTTCCTTTCTTTTTCGTTGTATGAAAGAATGGGGAAAGAGAAATTCTACTGTAAAACCCAATAGCTGAAACAATTTTTTTTTCTTTTAATGACCCTGTAATCCCTTGCATTGGGATGGAGTCCAGGCCACTGAATGGAGCTGAGCAATTACTGGCCAGATGCCGTTCCTGATGCCTACATGGAGTTTGCAGCAGATATTTTCTCTTTGAGGTCTGATAGAAAAACATTTGTTGCTGTCTAGGCTCAAACTCACATCTTCCTGACTGTGAGGCAAGAGCTCCACATCTAGGCCACCATACCACTTCTAGTAGCTGAAATAATAAAGTACCAAAATAAAGGTTTATTTTGGCTACAAAGTACTGCGAGGTATCTGTCTGAAGGTCTAAACCGCAGCCTTGCAACCCATGTATGCATGTTGCACTTTTGCTCAGTTTTAGAACTACTTTTTTCAGAGCACTGTTACCTTGTTGTGCATGTTACATATTTTGACCTTAAGCAGATGAGGGAATTAGGGTTGAACGTACAATTCCCATGGATGAAATAAACTCAGTTCCTACAATTATATATTCCAATATTTGTTCAAAGAAATTTGTACATTATAAATTCTTCCTTTTTCTGTCCCTGCATAAATTCTCATTTTATTCTGGTTTTTGTTCATTATTATTGCATGTTTTAATGAGTTTCAAAATTGCTTTCTAAAGGCTGCCCCTAATTTACTAGATGCGTAAAATGGTAGCTGCCCTTTATTTCTTTTGAAATCATCTTTGAATTGATGGAAGTAGCTGTTTCTTAACCTTTATCAACAGCCTGACCTGCACAATTAAGTGCTCAGTGAGTATGTGAACAAGCAGAAGGCTCATGAACATTGCACTCCTGGAATGCTAACTTATCTTCTAGACATGATGCCTAGTGATTATCTTTTGATATCGATGTTAAAAGAAGCTTATGTACACCTATGCACAGAGCTCCTTCATCATTCCAACCATACACTGCTTTGGAGAGAAAGACCGATTATAGTGGACAAGTAGTTCTTCAGAGATTATCCATCATTATTGCAGACAAGCGTCTAAGGCATTCCTGAGTTGTTCAATGATTTAACCCAGCTAAAGAAATCAATTGAAGCCTTCCTGAAAATCTGTATCTCCACCAATCATTCATCCCACATAGCAGAGCTTGGAAACTGTAGTATATAAATATTATTACCTTTCTATTCAATGTCTCAGTATCAGGAGTCCAATGAAATATAGATTACACACGTTCTTTTATTTGTCTACCTCACGCAGACAGTAAATAATGCATGCTGAAGAAGACTCCATTAGTGACATCTGTACTGGACAGCTGGAGATGTTAAACAGATAATTACCTCAGCATGGCATCATACTGAATAGTATTCTTGCAATATTGATTGATTGTGCTTAATGCATTCTTAATAACATTGAAAGCCACAAAAAGATGGACCACCTTATAAATAACTTTGTTTAGCTCCCAGCAATTATTCAAAATAACATCATGCACCCTGTTCATATTTCCTTGGAAGGACAGGGCAAAAAACATCTATGGCATTTTCACAAATGTTTTGATGGTAGACAGATAACTTTTAGCAAATGACCATTTTTCTTTTAACATAGTGTCTTTGTTTAATCAATAAAGCATGCAAATATAACCTAAATAAATTATCTTTTTTTCCCCTGCCCATATGATTGTATATCAGGGTGAAATTTCAGGCTTTTAAAGAGCCGCAGGAGATCAATATTTTTGGAAGAACAAACAGAGATAACACACACATACATTCAGTGGCTATTTTAGCCATGTTACAAAAGGGCTTCACCATTGCTTGGTAATGGTGGCTAAAACTATGGCCAAGGAATTGATTTTAGGGAAATTGGTTTGGAGTCATTGGAAGAATGTGTGAAAGATTTCAGGATAGATACAACAATATTTTGTCTCCCATTGGCTTTCCATTCTCATTCCCACTCTTAATCTACCTGACAAAACCTAAACATAAATGAATTTACAGAGAAGCAAGGCATGAAGACTTAAACTCCCACCACCACCACTACTACCTCTAATAAAGCCAAATTTTAAATGTGCTATAAGGAAATAGTCAAGAGAAGCATTTAAAATCTGCCTCAGAAGGAAAAACAATGCTACTTTGGAAAAACATTTTAAACTGAGAGATCGGGGCACTAAGGCAACTGGTTGAAAACTTCCTTCCTTCAAAATCCAACCAGAGGTACCAGAGATATGTCCATGCAAAGAATCTGAGAATGGCGGGAAATCTTTGTGAACTGGACTAAAGACCCGACAGGAACAAGATAATGTCCACCTTGGAATAATCATACAAAATTATAAGGATTCATATTTCATTCTGAGCAAGATCACATTAATGTTACTTGCCAATATTTCACCCTGTCAAAACCTGTCAAACATATAATTCACAAGCTGCCAAGTATAATATGCTTAAGGTATAATAATTATTGGATACACATCTGCATTGAAATTCATACGCAGAAAGTACTTATCAATGGATACTCATGTTGGATTGCCACAAAGTGAAGGGAATCAACTTACTTTCCAAAGCACCAGAAGGCAGGATAAGAAACAACGGATGGAAACTAAGGAGAGAAGCAACCTGGAATTAAGGAGAAACCTCCTAAAGATGAGCAAAATTAACCAGTGGAACAGTTTGCCTTCAGAAGCTGTAGGTACTTCATCGCTGGAGGTTTTTAAGAAAAGACTGGACAGTCACTTGTCTCACGTCGTATATGGCCTTTTGTTTGAACATGGGGTTGGACTAGAAGACCTCTAAGGTCTCTTCCATCTCTACATTGATTGAGATGCACTAGATCATGAGCGTCAAATGTGCCACATCATGTTGTTGTCACATGATGTTTCATTACATTTTTCCCATTCGCAATGCTGAGGTGGGGGTGGCCTGTGTATAACACATCCGGCCCATGGGCCGCCAGTTTGACACCCCTACACCAGATTCTTTACCTTCAATCTTTCCCTAATGACTTGGATGAAGAAGGGGAAGAAACGCTTATCAAATCTGTAGATAAAACACATGGGGACACACTGCTCTATGACAAATATAGGAGCCTGGTGGTGTGGCAGACTAAAGCACTGTAATTAACATTCAGATGCCTGCAATTATTGCAAGTTCAAATCTCACCAGGCTCGAGGTTGACTCAGCCTTCCATCCTTTCTAAGGTAGGTAAAATGAGGACCCAGATTGTGGGGGCAATAAGCTGACTTTGTATAAATATACAAAAGTATAAAGGCTATTGCTTAATGCATTGTAAGCCGCCCTGAGTCTCTGGAGAAGGGCGGCATATAAATCAAATGAAAAAAATGAAAAAAATAAAATTCAAAACAATCTTCATAGGTAGGAATAGAATGAATAGAGTAGCATGCTTTGTTTTCGGAGAGAATGGCAAAATTCTTCATTTATAAAATACTACTTGAGAATGTAGAATGAGGAAAGTGATTTTAGATGTATCAATGGCATCATTTCCAAATCATGGGATATCATTGTTCCAGTGTTACTCCAAGAACTGTGTTCAATTCTAGACACCTATCTGAACAAAATAATTATACAAACAAAAACAGGTTCAGAGAAAAGGACAAGAAAACTATGAAGAAAGACTGAAGGAATGTTTAGCCTTGGGAAGAAAAGGGCTTTGGTGGGAGATGTACGATGTACAGAAATTCAAGACTTCCTTTGCCTCATTTCAGAGTACAGAATATGGAGTAATAGGTTAAGTTAAAGGAAGATAGGCAGATTCCAATTGTACATCAGAAAATAATTCCCTCAGAGTAAGAGCAGTTTGACAGGGAACTGATTACTGAGAAAGGAGATGGATTCCTCATCTTGAAATATATTCAAGCACAGTTTAGGCCAAAGGGGTATTAGGCCAAAGGGTATTGTCAAAATGAGCAAGATAGAAACTGTATAATCCAAGCCCCACCCCACCCAATTCCCCCCTGTTCTGGGAATTGATATATATTTCTATTTGTACATGCATGTAACATGGATATTCATTCAAAAATTGAAAAAAGAAAAGAAGAAAAAAATGCTGACTTCTGACTCCTTCCAACATAGTAAACTACTAATATAATTACGACTGCAACTTTTTACATCATCTGTAATTATTACAAGCCTGTTCTATTACTGCACAATTATTAAATCTTCAAACTAAATTCTAAATTTCATTTTTTTCCTATTTCAAGCCTAAAAACCAGAAGCAATATTCCAATAGAAACAAGACCAAAAACAATCTCTTTGTTTAAAAGAGTTTACTTTTCTACCAAATACAATTTTTCTTTGTTTCCCCCACCCCATTCTAGGAATTGATATATATTTCTATTTACACATTAATCTTTGTAAACTATCATTATTTATATTAACTATGTCCTTTCAAATTCTTTAACCTTTTAATAGTCATTTTAAGACTCTAAACACTTCTTTAAAAAATTACCTTTATAACTAAAATCAATTCATTCATTGCCATTGATACATCTAAAATCACTTTCTTTTTATCTTCCTTTTAACATATATGCTTTCAAATTTGCTTTCAATAATATTTTGCAAACTTTATGAATTACTCAAGAATTAGCTACAAAAAAAATCACAACCCAATTTCAAATCCATTTTATATGTACACTTTGAGCCCCATTCTCAAGGATATCTTTGATCTAGCAGCAATCTGTTTGAGATGATTGAATTTAGATTCCTGGACAGAACATGAAGTGGAGCTTGATGGCTTAAATAACTCTTTAATAGAACCATATAGATTATGGTGTATAATTTTGCAGATAGGTCAACTTTCAGAAGTTTGAATTTGTGAGAGAAACACTCAGGATCATTTTTTTCCTCCATATGAATGACTGCCATTCAATAATATTACAATGATCCAGTATGCTGGATATAATTTCAGTGATATCTCAAAGGAGATATCTTCAGAATGTTCTGTCTTTTATTTAAAATTATGATGGAAGTAGCCATTATTGTTGTTTGTGAAAAGATTTGCATAGGATAAAAGAATAAACATAATTAGCCACAGGTAAACTGACCTTATATTTATGACTGACAAATTATACCAAACATTATTGCTGTTTTTTTTTTTATTGAAAAAGTTTTACAACTTTTACAAAAAAAAATTCTCCCCCCTCCCCCCCGACTTCCCGGAGCAAATACAGGATAAAAAATACCCCAAACTTAAAAAGAATACATAAAATAACTGTCTGTAAATTTAACTCCCTCTTACACAACACACAATTATAAAACAATTAAATAAAAAGAAAGCAAATCTTACTACCTCTTCGACCATCCAATTTTAAACAAATAAAATCCATTTAGAATTGAAGCAGTTAATAAAACAATCCAATATTCCATAGTCAAACTAAACAATTTAACAAAATATTTCATCACTTCTTACCTAAATACCTCATCATAAATCCTTAAATTTGAAACAATTTAAAATAAAACGTTATATAAACCCTTCTTCTGTCCTCCAATTATTAAACCATTAAAGACCAATTATAATTAAAATACTTTAAAAAAACATTCACTAACAAAAAATAGTACTTAATAATCAAACCTATTATTAATTTAGCAATACATTTTAATAAATCTATTATTACTCATTTTAAACAATTCATACTTAAGCAATTTTTAAAAACAAAAAATTATGTAAACTCTTAGAAATATATATATATATATATATATATATATATATATATATATATATATTCTAACTAAAAGTTACAGTTAATAATCAAACATATTATAAATTTAACAATACATTTTACTTCTTCTGTAATCTTCTTCATTGTTCTCTTCTTCCACAATATTAAACCAATTCTTGATCTTCTTCCCAACTTCCAACAGATAATAATAAAATAATATCTTCAATTGTCACCTACCTTCCTACATAAAGAATACTTCTTTATATAACGCCCCCCCCAAGTGACTTTGTATTTGTACCACATGATATCTGCCAAATTCAGCCACACTATAAATTATTTGATAAATTACTATTAAGTCTTTCAACTAGATTATTGAATTCATCAACCATGTTATGGTAATCACCAGATCATCTGCAATTGCCCTAGGACAATAGTCTTCTTCCCTTTGTGACTATTACACTCAAACAAAAAACTCAAATTGGCTATCATATTCAGTAAGACTTCTACAGTTACAATTAAATCCATCTTTGTTAAAGTCTTTAATAGAAGGTTTTCACTCACAATTCACTCAGGCCAAGGCTTACTTCACAACCAAAAACACCAGCATTGCAGTGATCTGTTTATTCTTCTCCAAATGTTCCAAATTATCTGTAATTTGCCTTTCAACAACCTTCTTCACTTAGTTAGCTGGCATTAAACTGTTGGATGTTTTCTTCCAAAATTCAAAATCTATAACCACTTAGATAAGACCTTTTGTGGACCATCATCTCGCCAAGGAGGATTATTTCCCTCCTTAATCTTTTTGCCTGACTTTTTACGAACCTTTTTCTTCACTCTAATTGCACCACCTTTTTTCACTCTGTAGCACTCTTGGGATTTCTGAAGTTGCTGTATACGACCCAATTTTCGCAAAACTGTATCTTCCAATAGTAGCAGCTCTTTAACTACAGTTGGGATGTTTTGAAGGAGATACGATAGCGCATATGTAAAACCAACATATAGATAAAGCTAAAATGCTCCAATCACAGATTTTTAAGGGCAAAATCTCTTCCAAATTGTAAATTGTTGAGTCTCACTGATAGTGGTACATTGACAGTTGTGTACTTTCCTCCTTTTTCCAAGACATCCCAATAATCAAGCATAATTATGAGTAGCATTCCTAAAATATTAAACTGATAGTACCATGTGAATTAAATACTATGTGTATTGAGATTAAAGAGCACTGTGAGACACTTTTCCTTCTTACCAGAAAACACAACAAACTAAAAGCATTTACTGTACAAATTTCCAATCTTTGAAAAGTATGATTGAAGAGGTTTTGCCCAGCAAATAGACTATGGGGAGGAATTTCTACTTAAAAAGTAATTAAAAGACCAGGGTATCTAATGCTGAAAAAACATCAATGATAGGGATCATTGATTCAGCGCCAAAGCAGACAATCTTATTTTCCTCTTGCTAATTAAATTTTCCATGGCCAATATTCCCCTTCAACTTTTTTGCTGTAGGTATCCCTGAAATGTTATTTCGGTGCTACAGAAACAGGAAACGGCATGCCAAATATAGACTCATGAATGCAAATACCTCGAATAATTATAATTAGAGTGACTTGATATATAGTCCCTTCCTTTGGAACCATAGCTGAGAAACATTAATTACGATATGGTACTAAAGATGTTTCAACTCTCTTGACTTTAGCAACCTTCTCTGGTGGGATAGAGCACTGTTTATGATCCACAACCATTATTAGCAATTAGTAGGATGAAGCTGAAGGCTACTGCAATATTCCAATTATCACTGAGTTCCCTAATGTTAAATTATGAAAGCTTTTTAACTTTGCCGTGGAAACAAAAGAACAAATGATTATTCCATCAGCTTGTACAAAAAAATATTCTAGCGGTTAATTAGTCCTGTTCAAGGGATTACGAGATATTCAATATGTGCCATTACTTTTTCAACAATCCCAGATCACCTATCCTGAATAATTAACCATCCATACGTGCGCTCAAAAGTTGAAGGTAGCTTTCCAAATTTTGGACTCTGTGAAATTTTATGATAGGATTGGAAGAAATTAAGTCTATTACCTTTCTGAATGGCATTCCAGAAGCTTCTTCTGCAGCATATAGTATATTGAGGAACAAAAGAAAAAAAGCTTATGAACCTGAACAGAAGAATCGACATTGTAATATACATGTCTATTAACAAATATTATTTCTTCTTTAAAAAGGTCTTGCTTTAAGTATCCATAAAAGAGACAATAACTACCACCAGATCTGATTATAGTTTATAATGCGGTGACACATTCCATAAACTGATAACCTCTTATAGGCAAGGAAAACATTTTTTGTTGATGGCTGGAATTTTGGTAAAAATCCAGACCAGTGCTGTTGCAAACCTTTTAAAATAGTACAAATAAATATAAAACTGAGAATGAGCAAGAAGGATTCTTGTAATGGACATGAAGTACGAGTAAAGAAATTACCACATAGGTAGTGTGAACCAGCAGTGAACCGAGTATACCGTTAGCAGAAATGCACTGAAAAACAGGAGCGTTTTTCAGATAGTTTTCTTAAAAGCATTTTGAATTGCCTTTTTTCAAGTAATGCATTTTCTCACGATTCCCTGGGCTGGCTATTCAAACTACTGTATGTTTCCCGCTGGATGTGGGAGAAGGAGTTAAAATGGATGCAAAAGAAGGCATAATGTTTTCTCCCCTTTAGTTGAAAGCAGGACTTAAGATTTCTCTTTCAACTTCAAGCCTAATGAATTTCTGCCTTCATAATTAAAATTGTGTAGAACTTTGTGGCAGCCTCTGTGCCTTGTGCAAATGCAGTAAAAAAAATTATAAAGGGAATCTCTGGAGGAATATAGAAGTTTTATCACTTGAGTGTCTGCTCAGGAACATCCAGTCTCAGCTGTTGACTTGAATGACCAATGAAAACTATGAAGGCATAGACTCTACAATTATAGCATATAAGATTGGAAAGGCTCTATAGTTTACAAGGCATGAAAAAGGTGAACTCATGTTTTTTAATATAAAGCACAAATAGGACTTGGAATTACTTTACACTGTGACCTTAAACTGAATTATTATTATTATTATTATTATTATTATTATTATTATTATTATTTAATCTTTAGTGAGATTCACAGCCTTTGAGGCTAGTTAATAGCTCAGCAGCTCGAGTCCTAACCAAGGACCTAGGAACTGTTAAGGTATCGTCAGAGGATGTAAGCTGTTCCAAGTAAGGTGGTTTTTTTGTAGAGTCAAAATGTTCAAGTCCGGTAAATTTAGAATTTCTAAATAGCGGGGTAGTCCTTTGGGTATTGCTCCAAGGGCTCCAATTACAATCGGGACAATTTCTTTTTCCACAGTCGCTCAACTTCAATTTGCAAGTCCCGGTATTTTGTGATTTTTTTCTTGCTGCTTATCTTCAATCCGTGGATCACCAGGTATTGCAATGTCAATGAACCATACTTTTTGCTTTTCAACTATTGTTATGTCAGGTGTGTTGTGGACCAAGTGCCTGTCAGTCTGAATCCTAAAGTCCCACAAGATCTTGAGTTTCTCATTCTCTAAAACTTTCTCAACCTGATGTTTGCAGTGGTTTTTGCTGTACTCAAATTCAAACTTCTGGCACAATTTCCAGTGAATGATCTTAGCAACGTGGTTATGGCATTGTAGGTAGTCAGTTTGCCTCCTACTAAGGCAGCATTTAACATCCATCTGCCTGCAATTACTGCGAGTTCAATTCTCACCAGGCTCAAGGTTGACTCAGCCTTCCATCCTTTCTAAGGTGGGTAAAATGAGGACCCGGTTTGTGGGGGCAGTAGGAGTAGGAGGGAGGGAGGGAGGGAGAGAGGGAGGGAGGGAAGGAGGGAGGGAGGGAGGGAGGGAGGAAAGAAGGAAGGAAGGAAGGAAGGAAGGAAGGAAGGAAGGAAGGAAGGAA